>PKRV01000273.1:0-23235 GCA_003709505.1 Hyphantria cunea
ATGTTTTCTCCTGTAGTGTCTTTGTAGTTTAGGAGTTAAGAACCAAAATTAACGTAGCAGTTTTGAACTAGATCTATTAAAATATAATACCTATTTACAATAGTACTTAAACAACTTTTAATTTTTTTTAATAATTGTCCATTCTAATTCGAACACTATATTTAAATTTTGTTACATGGTGTTATTCGTGGGCGACGGGTACGGCGTGACGCGACGCGATGCTACACGCGACATGTACCCTACGTATGGTCGCCCGCAAAATAAGTACACGTTACATCACGTCTAGTCGCAGACTTTTACGTAGGATACAAATAGGATGTGCTCTTGGTTTGATAGCGTTCGTCGCGTTAACAACGTTGTATCGCATCGTATGCATACATAAGACAACCGGTAAAGTATTTTAAAACCCTAGAACAGGTTTTATCAACTGACTCATTACGGGAACAAAGATGCTACATAATTATTAAATTGTAATACATTCTAGAATTAAACTCACTTGCATTTATTCCACTATTTTATTTATTTGTTTTTACACCTAACTGGTTTCGCCGTATGGATCATCAAAGATTAATATAGAGTACTTCATCATCAGCTTTAAAAGTCCACTACTGGACATAATTTGTCTTCTTTTTTCAGTGATCTTTTCTGCGTGGTTTGTTCTCTTAGTGGCCTCATAACAAAAATAAAACAGTATGAATGATGTATGAACACAATTGTACTTATGTTTCATTCTCCTCCCATGTTGTGTGTCAAGTTGACACACAAAATAATAGATGATGTATCTTGAAGTATCATGATTCTCGCATCAATAACCTTTAACATACCACTGCTGAACATGGGCTTCTACTCAGAAAAGAGGTTTTGGCCTACTTTAAACGCTTGCTAAACTGGTTGCTATAGGGTTTGTTTTAAGTTTTCCTTCTCTACGCAGTTATACTGTCGCTTTTTACGTCACACATGGGATGAATAGGTTTGGTGATACCCTGTATTAAGAATACAGAGTATCACCGACCATCTCAATCTGTCACCGCACATTTTTCTCAAATGTTATTTCTTGTACACTTACATCAGTGAAGAGTGTTTTGTAAGGAAATGTTTTTATTAAGGCATAAACCCATTAGGGATTTTAAACAATCTTTATCGACAACATAAATATTGTGTAAACAATAAGTATTTCAGAAAGCGGATGGTTACAATATGGAAACATCCATTAGTTACGCAAGCTGTAGGCACAGCTTGGTGGAAGTTTTGAGATTTATATTTACATTATTTAAAAAAAACTTTTTTTGTTAGCTGAGTAGTAATGAGGCGTTGACGTTTGATATTAAATTACTCAAAATTGACAAGAAAAGTGCAATACTGGCAAACTTTCGTGTGGTGACGGATGTTGAGGAACGGTTCACATGTTCCTCCAACACTAAAGGGGGATCCTCCAACCAGGTGGTAAGGTAATCATGATTGGCGGGGCCAGAGCCCAATAGTTGATGTTGGGATGTTGTATTTATGCTTATCGGAACGAGCACTGTACATTCCGTTCGGTGGCGGGTCAGGACTACGGAGTTTAAACATCCTCATTAATCCCATGGCTTTGTAAGAGCTGACTTAGTAAGCAAACTACATAGAATAACAGTACTGCAAGAAGAAAATACTTAAAACAAATCCTATACCAACCCGTCTGGTAGCGTGGTTTAGTTGACCAAAACCTGAAAAAAGTTGAGGCCTTTGTATAGTAGTGCCCTAAAAAGGCTATTTATGTTAATGCGGGGCAATAGTGCCATCTCAGATGAAATAAAGTTTAGGAAATAGTTTTTCATAATTATGGGAAGCACCCTGACATGACCAAACTTACATGGAATGAGTTTGTTGACCTCATGGTTCGACCTTTTTTTTATTTCTTCTGTATAGATTTAATACCTGGCTAAATTATAAACAATTCTTATTGTGAATGGAGCATTTTTTCTATCTGATATTGTTTTCTACTCAATTCCTATGAATGTCAGTCACACAACAAATTCACAGTTTTGACATTCAGNGAAGGTTGGTTAATGGACTCATTAAAGGCGATCGAAGATTGAAAACAAAAAAGCTATTAATTAATGTGAGATATGAAAGTTAGATGTACTTTACTTTAATATTTATTTTTCAAAGGGAAGTTGATACAATCCGATTAAGTGATCATACATATGTACTAACGACTACCACTGACGTGGGAAGTTTCAAAGAAGTCCGTGTATTTAATATGTAGGTATGTGGTAGAATTATTCTTGTGGGATGTAGGAATTAAAGTCGAGAGTAGTTGACAGGTAGTAGTTACGAGGCTTGTGTAGGCTAGATGGCGCTGAGGTTTACTATTTCCTAGCTACGTGACTTTTACGTGATTGTTATTTTTTAATTCGCGTTTATAACTTTCAAAATGGCAAAATTTCAAATAAATGTAGGGATAAAATTTTCAAAAAAAAATCTCAATGGACACTTAAAACACATAAAACGTAAGCTGTCATTAAGTTTAGACTGTTCTTTGACGAATTAGTGACGGCGACACGGATCTATTTTGTGAATCCGTGAAGTGTATGTGACATGGATCTATAAGAAATTAAATTTCTAAGCAACGTAATCAAAAGATGTAGCCATTTATGCTGCAAATTTTCGACACTCGCAATGGAATCAAACCTGCAGGGTATGGAAGTCCTGTAGGCAAGCAATATTGCGCTATTGCGACGACCGCAACGGGTGCTGCCTGCCATCATGATCATATGACCTGGAGGCGGGAGCCCTTGCGGCTCTTTATCAGCGGCGCAGGGGCGATGACTCAGGCGCCAGAGATCGCAAAACGGTCTCCATCCTTCATAAGCGCAAGCCTGAGGGTGACACGTGAGGCCACCAGTCACCCTAGCAGAAGCGTGTCGGGGTGAGCCCTACAAAGTACTCGCGTCTTTTTCTTCTTGAATAGAATAGGAGCGTTAGGGTCCTACACTGGAGGGGGTCACCTATAAACATTGGGTGGCCCGAGGTACGTCAGGGTTCCAGGCATTTCTTTTCGAGGGTGCACCTGGTTCCCCGACTTCTATTACCCGAGATGGTGTGCGGTTCTTAGTCGGTTCGAGTCCGACATAACCAACCAATTGGTGGTAGCAGAGGGGATTTCCGCAAAAAAAAGGTACTTCCCGTGAACTCAGAATCTTGAAATTTGGTACGAAGCAACGTCTTATAGCAGTGATAAAGGGAAAAATTGCGAAAATCATAAATATTTAGTTGCATCATATTATATACCTACAGATTTGTACGCAATCCTCGGTGTGCGAGTCCTTTTCACGCTTGTCCGGTTTTTCTTTTCTTGTTATACCAATGTAGTCTAGTATAGAATTGTTATTAAGATCTAGTCTACGGACTAAAGGGTAATTTTATTAAGACCTAACCCAATAAAGCAAAACTATAATAAGAATGTGTCCAATAAACCTTTTCTTATTGCCTCTAGTTAGTTGAAGACGCTGTTCGTGTTCCCTTATGAAATCTTTTATATTAACTGGTACTTTACACTCTTGTCACGCCTGTCGCCTTTCCGCCTCGCCTGCTGTCTGCCACCAGCCTTATATAAGTTTTAAGTGTAAGACGTGCATGTGGGCAGGTCTATATTAATACTTTATAGATTACATGTAAACAAGAAATAGTTTCCAGTTAGTAATTAAATATTTATTACGATACATTTAGAAATACCACCATTCAAATGAAGTGCAGCCACGCTTGCGAGATTTAGAAGGAAAACATCCGGGCTAGTTCGAGGCTCAAGTAATTTTATGATATCGTAACGTGTATGTGTCTTTTAGTTTAGCTTTGGCTATGGTAAGGTACACTTAAAGCATACCACTGTTAGTAGCAAACAAGTATGTTTGTCAGAACTACTATTTGCTTTGTTTACTTTCATACACACAATAGGGACAGTATTTTTACAAGGCTGCTAAAAAAGGAGCGCTATCTTTTTCGAGTCTTTCTATGCATCTTTATTTTTTGGCTCGTCTTTGAGTCTAAACGCCTTGTCGTATTTTTATGTGAGTGGTGTCAATATATTTGTCTTAGCCGTGAAAGTGACACTGGGTACATCAAAATTAAAAAAATATTCGCAGTCGGGTTATTTTATTATTAAATAAATCATTACTTGTTATTTCATAAACTTACAGTGATCTTAAACTGACACACACAGTTATCATTCACAACAAAATCGGAAACACAAAATAGTACTACAAGTAAGTAGTACATCACCTTGTTTTGCGAAAGCCCAGAACAAATTACGGGAAAAAAGATATTAAATACGAAGGAACATAAATTTATTATTCATTACCTAAGAAAATTAAGGACGCAGAATTTTTAAATTCATTTAAAAAATATTTAAAATATCACATCTTGAAAGACATGAAAAAGTAAAAATGTTCTACTAAATAAATTAATGAAATTCGTGTGAATAGTCCCTAAGTGTGTCATTTTTGTCACCTACCAAACAATATACTTTATAATTGGTAATGAGCTCTGAACTGTAGACCTACTTTTTACAATTATGTTTATTTCTTATGTAAAGTGATTTGTAATCTTTGAGAAATAAATAATTCTAACCTTAATTTTTTACTATCTGAAACCATAACACAATGAGTCTATACTAAACATCTTTCAGCTAAATGGTAATAAAGCAGATATGGGTCATATACTCATACATATACATATTCACTCACAATCAGTTAATCAGTAAGCTTTGCTGACTCGTAACACAGTTACTCCGCAAATTGAAGACAGGGCACAGATTCGACCAAAAATACCAGAGGTTTATGAAACTCAACAGCTTTGAAGATATTAATAACTGATTCTCCAGCTATAGTTTTTAGATTCTCGGTAACGTCGCAGATTAGTTTTTGCTTATATATTACTCCCAAGGTTGAGCAAAGAGAGTGTTCGGCAATTACGGGACTAATCCTTAAACTTACCGTGGGAGAGCCACGCTTCGGCATGAATGGGCCGGCTCGACCGGAGTGATACCACGGCTTCACAGAAAACCGGTGTGAAACAGCGCTTACGCTGTGTTTCATCGAGTGAGTGAGGATACCAGAGGCCCATTATATATATACCTTAGAACTTTCGGGTAAGCTATTTTGATGATTCTTTTTTTATATGATAGCGGGTGCTTCTCGTGTGTTCCCATTTCAATTTGATCCAGTTCTTGACGTCACTTTGTTTGTTAAAATTTTATTTGTGTATATAGAACCATCCTCCGATTTTTACTTCACCAGGCTTTGCGGTATTTTCGCTATATATAATATGGATATACCGCAAAGCCATTGAATAAATAAATATTTCGGACATCTAACACACAACGCCATCTAGTCCCAAACTAAGCAGAGCTTGTATTATGGGTACTAAACAACTGATATAAATACATATATACTTTTTTTGTAAATACATACACATCATACATAGAAAACACCCAAGCTCCGAAACAAACATTCGTAGATCATACAAACATTTGATCCAACCCGGGAATCGAGCCCGAGACCTCAAGAACAGCAGTCGCATACGCTACCGCTGCGCCACCGAGGCAGTCAAGAATATTCACCTTGTAATGAGATCGTTAAACTACAGTTCGGCAAAGCGTATAGTTAAGTAGTTATTATATATAGTTCAAAGTACACCGCAAAGAGGCATATGTATGTAACATGCATAATACGACCTCAATACTGATATCTAGATATCAAAATCTAGCATCTCGCACAGCATTAGATCCAAATCGCGGCGGCCAAGTGCCAATACGTTGAGCTATGCAAATAATAATCGATGTAATTTTATATAAATTGAAATACTTATATTAACACTAGAAAACCCGGCACACGTTGCTTTACCATAAAAATAAAAAATTACTCGTCATTTTGGAGGTATGAAAAATAGATGTTTACCGATTCTCAGACCTACCCGATATCATAATCTTCCCAGTCTTTATTATTCCTAAGATTAGGGGTCGGCTATTAGCTCAACCGGCTTTACCTGAATATCAGTTTTTTCACGGAACGACTGGCATCGGACCTCAGTAATCCTGAGGATGAACTGAGTTTGAAGGTTAAACTTACCAGGCATGCACATGAATTTTCATAAAAATTGGTCCAGCCATTTTGGAGGAGTTTGGTAAGAAACAACGCGACACGAGAATTTTATATATAATATGGCATTCAAAACGGAAGTCACAAACAATTTAATTCTAGGATGCTTAGATATGATGTAATTGTTAACAAGTAGGTTTTTTTTCTTTGCTATTTAATCAATGTATTTTGTATAGTTTTGTAACTGCAGGCGGGTCTTTTGTTTAATTTAACTGTTTTTTGTTTCACCTCTATTATATTTACATAGTTTTGTTATAAAGTGTTATTTTAGCTCGTTTCTGCACGTATACTTGAAGAATCGATACCATCAGAGAGCACCACTATTGATATAACCGGTGAGGTGTTTGCTCTTTAGGCAATCTTGCACTGAATACTATAAGATAACACAACATTATTAACACATTGGAAAAGCATACAAGTGCAAGAAGGTCTAGTAGCTGTACGAAGTGATGTATTCAATAATAGTAGATAGTACCTAGTAAAGTATTGCATTTTTTAGGCATAGATGTTTCTCAACGCACTTCATCATCATCATCAGCCTATCGCAGTCCACTGTTGGGCATAGGCCTCTCCAATTTCATGCCACTTAGTTTGATCTATGGCTTCCGCATCCAGCTCCTGCCAGCCGTCTTGCGCAAATCATCGCTCCACCTGGCCTGTGGACGTCCTACACTACGTTTGCCGAGACGCAGTCTCCACTCAAGAACTCGTTTACCCCAACGGTTATCGGTTCTTTACCAAATGTGGCCGGCCCAATGCCACTTTAGCTTGCTAATCTTGTGGGCTACGTCGATGACCCTGGTTCTTTATCGGATCACCTCGTTTCTGATGTGATCTCTTATAGAAACGCCGAGCATAGCCCAGTGGACCAGTCGAACCGTAAGTCTCAACGTACTTATTTCTCACAATACCTTCTGCTTTATAAAATCACACTATTTATTAGTAAGGTGGTAAAAATGAAACACTGAAGGTTTTAAACTCCAAGGAATTCAGTTCCATATAACACAGAAAGTAAAAAAAAATAGAAGAACGTTATTCTATTCAAGTTAATATTAAATCCGATTTCGTGTGTGGTAGCTAATATCTAGCTATGCAGTGTGACACTGTCTTTAAGCACCTACTAATAGACCGATGTCGGTCTATTTGTAGGTGCCTAGCCTTGACACGAGGTTGCGACACCATCGCGAACGAATTGCCATTTACAACTACATAATATACATATAGTACGGAAAAATAGTACCATAATTCGATGGTAGATTTTTGGGGTTTGTATATTATATTGGTTTTTTGAAAAATCATTTATGTGTTTTGTTAGAAATATATTATTATATTATAGTCTTGGTTTCTATGATTTCATCTGTAATGTTTTCNAAGAGTACTTCATAATCAGCTTTAAAAGTCCACTACTGGACATAATTTGTCTTCTTTTTTGTTTTTTTTTTGTCAAACTGCCTCGGTGGCGCAGTGGTAGCGTACGCGACTGCTGTCCATGAGGTCTCGGGTTCGAATCCTGGGACGGACCAAATGTTTGTATGATCTGCAAATATTTGTTTCGGAGTTTGGGTGTTTTCTATGTATAATATGTATGTATTTACAAAAAAAAGTATATATGTATTAATATCAGTTGTCTAGTACCCATAGTACAAGCTCTGCTTAGTTTGGGACTAGATGGCGTTGTGTGTTAGATGTCCGAAATATTCATTCATTTATTCAAAAATATAAATTTATTTTTCAGTGATCTTTTCTGCGTGGTTTGTTCTCTTAGTGGCCTCATAACAAAAATAAAACAGTATGAATGATGTATGAACACAATTGTACTTATGTTTCATTCTCCTCCCATGTATGTGTCAAGTTGACACACAAAATAATAGATGATGTATCTTGAAGTATCACGATTCTCACATCAATAACCTTTAACATACCACTGCTGAACATGGGCTTCTACTCAGAAAAGAGGTTTTGGCCTACTTCAAACGCTTGCTAAACGGGTTGCTATAGGGTTTGTTTCAAGTTTTCCTTCTCTACGCAGTTATACTGTCGCTTTTTACGTCACACATGGGATGAATAGGTTTGGTGACACCCTGTATTAAGAATACAGAGTATCACCGACCATCTCAATCTGTCACCGCACATTTTTCTCAAATGTTATTTCTTGTACACTTACATCAGTGAAGAGTGTTTTGTAAGGAACTGTTTTTATTAAGGCATAAACCCATTAGGGATTTTAAACAATCTTTATCGACAACATAAATATTGTGTAAACAATAAGTATTTCAGAAAGCGGATGGTTACAATATGGAAACATCCATTAGTTACGCAAGCTGTAGGCACAGCTTGGTGGAAGTTTTGAGATTTATATTTACATTATTTAAAAAAAAATCTTTTTTTGTTAGCTGAGTAGTAATGAGGCGTTGACGTTTGATATTAAATTACTCAAAATTGACAAGAAATGTGCAATACTGGCAAACTTTCGTGTGGTGACGGATGTTGAGGAACGGTTCACATGTTCTTCCAACACAAAAGGGGGATCCTCCAACCAGGTGAGGTAATCATGCTTGGCGGGGCCAGAGCCCAATAGTTGATGTTGGGATGTTGTATTTATGCTTATCGGAACGAGCACTGCACATTCCGTTCGGTGGCGGATCAGGACTACGGAGTTTAAACATCCTCATTAATCCCATGGCTTTGTAAGAGCTGACTTAGTAAGCAAACTACATAGAATAACAGTACTGCAAGAAGAAAATACTTAAAACAAATCCTATACCAACCCGTCTGTAAGCGTGGTGTAGTTGACCAAAACCTGGAAAAAGTTGAGCTCTGTGTATAGTAGTGCCTTAAAAAGGTTATTTATGTTAATGGGATGCAATAGTGCCATCTCAGATGAAATAAAGTTTAGGAAATAGTTTTTCATAATTATGGGAAGCACCCTGACATGACCAAACTTACATGGAATGAGTTTGTTGACCTCATGGTTTGACTTATTTTTTATTTCTTTTGTTTAGATTTAATACCTGGCTGAATTATAAACAATTCTTATTGTGAATGGAGCATTTTTTGTATCTGATATTGTTTTCTACTCAATTCCTATGAATGTCAGTCACACAACAAATTCACAGTTTTGAAATTCAGGTGAACTCAGGAAAAGTTAAAGTGTATGCCTTGGAACCCCCAACAACATTTATCAGAAGTAAGTTTAATTTACTATTGTAATATATTAGATGGACATAATATTTCGTTCGCAATCGGAATTGTTAATACAAGAAACAGTGTCAATCAGCAGTTGTTAACAGGCGTAGTAACTAATTAAGTTAAGAATAATAAATGCTGATAATTATACCTATCTTTTCTAAACACAAAATAGCCTTTACCCTTAAGCCAAAACGAAGCACTGTCTACTGTTTACTGTATTATACTGTTAATGTACTTTATATCAATCTATTATTTGTATCTGTACCTATTGAATAAAATAAATAATACCAAGAGACAGAAGAAATGATAGTGCTCGTCAATAGCCTTCAACTATTTCAAATTTATATTAATGACCTGTGTCTTTTACCTTTGCGGAATTCTAAGATCATCACCTATGCGGATGATACAGCAATTGTTGTTCACGGAAGTACATGGACGGAAGTAAGGGTTACTGCTGAGGAGTCTTTGCAAACTGTTGCACACTGGCTACGCCTGAATTTGCCATCCCTTAATGTGAATAAAACGAACTTTCTCCCTTTTCATATCAGTAGTAGGAACAAAGTTGGGACAAATTTTTGTGATAAGGGTACACACATGCTTTGATCCTGTTCGGTGCTCGTGTGAGGCACTTACTTGTGTTAATCAAATAAAGTATCTGGGTGTAGTGATTGATAGTGGATTAAAATAGTACAAACACATTGACAGCATCGGTGCAAAAATTAGGAGACATATTTACATCCTCAAATCGCTTTGATATTGCGCAGATTCAGATACCTTGCAGATGATATACCTAGCGCTTTGTCAATCCGTTATCACTTACTGCATACCGGTGTGGGGTGGAGCCGCCAAAACCAAGTACCGTTTTTTGTGCTCTTTCATTGAAATAGAAAGAGCACAAAAAACGGTACTAAAGGTAATGCTAGGTAAGCCATTCCGATATCCAATTTATTTACTTTATGCCAACACCAAAATTCTTTCCGTTAGAAAACAATTTGTGCTTCAAGCTACTATTAATAAACAACGTGAATTTCCCCCATCAAATTATGCATTTAGTATTTACTTGTAGAATAATTTAATAATAATAATAATTTATTTTCAAAACAAAGAACTTACTATAATACAAAAAAAGTGGACAATATTTTACAGATCAATTGATTTAGCATCTGCAATCAAACTAGGCAAAGCCTGTATTTAGATTGTCAGCACCAATCGCTCTAATTACTTTATTGAAATAATTGCTTACATTTTACATTTGTTGTTGGTTGTACTTTATAAAATGCTTACAAAGTAACACCCACCTAGCATTGAATACAAAGGTAATTAAAACTTCGTATTTTTCTTGTCAAAGTGTGATAAGTCCTCTTTCTTGAATTATGTAAGTGATGAAATGTAAGTGTTTTGAGGCTAATGCAGTGGTGTATTAAGAGGGTGTGAGCCTATGAGTGTTAATAGATTGATTAATGTGAATGTACATGTGTAGGTGTGTGTGATGTGATGTGTGTTTGCATAAATATTAAATAATTTTGCATAAATTTATTAAAGTCTGTTTTTATTACTGTGTTATATCTAACAGCATNCGTACTACAAGTAGAGCCCATCACCTTGTTTTGCGAAAGCCCAGAACAAATTACGGGAAAAAAGATATTAAATACGAAGGAACATAAATTTATAATTCATTACCTAAGAAAATTAAGGACGCAGAATCTTTAAATTCATTTAAAAAATATTTAAAATATCACATCTTGAAAGACTAGAAAAAGTAAAAATGTTCTACTAAATTAATTAATGAAATCTTATTCGTGTGAATAGTCCCTAAGTGTGTCATTTTTGTCACCTACCAACAATATACTTTATAATTGTTAATGAGCTCTGAACTGTAGACCTACTTTTTATAATTATGTTTATTTCTTATGTAAAGTTTTTACTATCTGAAACCATAACACAATGAGTCTATACTAAACACCTTTCAGCTAAATGGTAATAAAGCAGATATGGGTCATATACTCATACACATACATATTCACTCACAATCAGTTAATCAGTAAGCTTTGCTGACTCGTAACACAGTTACTCCGCAAATTGAAGACAGGGCACAGATTCGACCAAAAATACCAGAGGTTTATGAAACTCAACAGCTTTGAAGATATTAATAACTTACCAGCTATAGTTTTTAGATTCTCGGTAACGTCGCAGATTAGTTTACGCTTATATATTACTCCCAAGGTTGAGCAAAGAGAGTGTTCGGCAATTACGGGACTAATCCTTAAACTTACCGTGGGAGAGCCACGCTTCGGCATGAATGGGCCGGCTCGACCGGAGTGATACCACGGCTTCACAGAAAACCGGTGTGAAACAGCGCTTACGCTGTGTTTCATCGAGTGAGTGAGGATACCAGAGGCCCATACCCCAATCCAACCCCCCTAACCCCTCCCCATGCCCCTCCCCCTCCCCATCTCCCAAAGGCCGGCAACGCACTTGTGACACCTCTGGTGTTACGGGTCCTTGGGCGACGGTAATCGCTTACCATCAGGCTCGTTTGTCCCTTAAGCTATATCCTTATACGTATGCTCGTTTGTCCCTTATACCATAAAAAAAGAAAACCAGTTTCTGTGGGAAATTTTCTGTCTTTGACATTACTCTTCTTCTATACTTCGAATATAGAGACAAGAAGTAAAGATATTGTACTGTGTAATCTGAAAGTCAAATGTCACTTTTGGCAAAAGGTACCTTTTTAATCGATTTCCATAATTACAAAATTTAAAAAACCGACTCCAAGAACTGGACCAAATTAAGTTTTCTGAAGCAATAATAAACATAAAAAAAACAGTAGAATTAAAAACCTCCTTTTTTAATTCGACTAAAAAAGGAAGAGGTTCTCAATTTGACTGTATCTTTTTATGTTTGTAATAGTAATAATATATGACTTATTTGCTCACTAAAGCCGAAATACAATAAAATAAGATTACATACCAGCGTTAAAGTTACCTTAGAACTTTCGGGTGAGCTATTTTGATGATTCTTTTTTTATATGATAGCGGGTGCTTCTCGTGTGTTCCCATTTCAATTTGATCCAGTTCTTGACGTCACTTTGTTTGTTAAAATTTTATTTGTGTATATAGAACCATCCTCAGATTTTTACTTCACCAGGCTTTGCGGTATATCCGTTATATATAATATGGATATACAGCAAAGCCATTGAATAAATAAATAAATGTTTCGGACATCTAACTCACAACGCCATCTAGTCCCAAACTAAGCAGAGCTTGTTTTATGGGTACTAAACAACTGATATAAATATATATATACTTTTTTTGTAAATAAATAGAAAACACCCAAACTCCGAAACAAAAATTCGTAGATCATATAAACATTTGATCCGACCCGCGAATCGAACCCGAGACCTCAAGAACAGCAGTCGCATACGCATACCGCTGCGCCACCGAGGCAGTCAAGAATATTCACCTTGTAATGAGATCGTTAAACTACAGTTTGGCAAAGCGTATAGTTAAGTAGTTATTATATATAGTTCAAATTACACCACAAAGAGATATATGTATGTAACATGCATAATACGACCTCAATACTGATATGTAGACATCAAAATCTAGCATCTCGCGCAGCATTAGATCCAAATCGCGGCGGCCAAGTGCCAATACGTTGAGCTATGCAATTAATAATCGATGTAATTTTACATAAAATGAAATACCTATATTAACACTAGAAAACCCGGCACACGCTACTTTACCATAAAAATAAAATATCGTCTCTCACTCAAAAACTCGTCATTTTGGAGGTATGAAAAATAGACGTTGACCGATTCTCAGACCTACCCGATATCATAATCTTCCCAGCCTTTATTATTCCTAAGATTTGGGGTCGGCTATTAGCTCAACCGGCTTTACCTGAATATCAGTTTTTCCACGGAACGACTGGCATCGGACCTCAGTAATCCTGAGGATGAACTGAGTTCGAAGGTTAAACTTACCAGGCATGCACATGAATTTTCATAAAAATTGGTCCAGCCATTTTGGAGGAGTTTGATATGAAACAACGTGATAAGAGAATTTTATATATAATATGGCACTCAAAACAGAAGTCACAAACAATTTAATACTAGGATGCTTAAATATGATGTAATTGTTAACAAGTAAGGTTTTTTTTCTTTGCTATTTAATCAATGTATTTTGTATAGTTTTGTAACTGCAGGCGGGTCTTTTGTTTAATTTAACTGTTTTTTGTTTCACCTCTATTATATTTACATAGTTTTGTTATAAAGTGTTATTTTAGCTCGTTTCTGCACGTATACTTGAAGAATCGATACCATCAGAGAGCACCACTATTGATATAACCGGTGAGGTGTTTGCTCTTTAGGCAATCTTGCACTGAATACTATAAGATAACACAACATTATTAACACATTGGAAAAGCATACAAGTGCAAGAAGGTCTAGTAGCTGTACGAAATTATGTATTCAATAATAGTAGATAGTACCTAGTAAAGTATTGCATTTTGTAGGCATAGATGTTTCTCAACGCACTTCATCATCATCATCAGCCTATCGCAGTCCACTGCTGGACATAGGCCTCTCCAATTTCACGCCACTTAGTGTGATCTATGGCTTCCGCATCCAGCTCCTGCCAGCCGTCTTGCGCAAATCATCGCTCCACCTGGCCTGTGGACGTCCTACACTACGTTTGCCGAGACGCAGTCTCCACTCAAGAACTCGATTACCCCAACGGTTATCGGTTCTTCGGGAAATGTGGCCGGCCCACTGCCACTTTAGCTTGCTAATCCTGTGGGCTACGTCGATGACCCTGGTTCTTTATCGGATCACCTCGTTTCTGATGTGATCTCTTAGAGAAACGCCGAGCATAACCCTCTCCATAGTACGCCGAGCGACTTTGAACTTATGGACCAGTCGAACCGTAAGTCTCAACGTACTTAATTCTCACAATACCTTCTGCTTTATAAAATCACACTATTTATTAGTAAGGTGGTAAAAATGAAACACTGAAGGTTTTAAACTCCAAGGAATTCAGTTCCATATAACACAAAAAGTAAAAAAAAAACAAAAGGACGTTATTCTATTCGAGTTAATATTAAATCTGATTTCGGGTATGGTAGCAAATATCTAGCTATGCAGTGTGACACTGTCTTTAAGCACCTACTAATAGACCGATGTCGGTCTATTTGTAGGTGCCTAGCCTTGACACGAGGTTGCGACACCATCGCGAACGAATTGCCATTTACAACTACATAATATACATATAGTACGGAAAAATAGTACCATAATTCGATGGTAGATTTTTGGGGTTTGTATATTGTATTGGTTTTTTGAAAAATCATTTATGTGTTTTGTTAGAAATATATTATTATATTATAGTCTTGGTTTCTATGATTTCATCTGTTATGTTTTCTNAACAGCATTTCTGTTTGTTCGTAGTCAAGCTTTTGCAGTTCACTTTTTTTTACATCGTTTTTTTTGTCAGAGCGTAAATGTTTATTTGTTTGTTTATTTTGTTATTTAGATATATATATTACAATTAGGAACATTAATTTGAGTTTTCTTAAGTATAGATGTTTTCCATTTGTTTTATGTATATACGTAATTATTAGTAAAATGGTTATTATGAATATTGAAGTTCCTCTAAATGCAATAAATCAGTTTACGATATATTTTACGAGTATTCCTAGAGTGACGAAGCCAAAAGCTATAAAAGGCTAAATTAAAAACACAATTCGGTATCTTTCAAGTGTTCATTATGGTTGGTACTAATAAGAATGTTATGGAGTTAAATTCGAGGTAAGGTCACATTTATAAGGCGTTTTAAGATAATAATATCTTTATTTATGCCTCGCCACACCTTATGGTATAGATTAATAAAACAATACACTTACAAAAAGCATTTAAAAGTAAGATTCACAAACAAACGGTTTTTTTAATAATTTGCGTGTCTACCCAAGTTGACATTCTACAGATGTGAATGATAATAGAAAACTAAAAAATGTACGGGAATGACGTCATTACAACGCCAAGTCACGTCATCAACAGCCTTTAACAGTCCACAGGTAGAAAAGTCACGTGGTTAAAACAAAATGTTAGCCAATAATGCCAATGAATAGAGGCGATTGTAATTGTAGAAATGGAATTGACCACTTGCATACACTTGCACCTTGGCTAAAGGGGCTGCAATCAATAAATATATAAATATTTCGGATATCTTACATACAATGCCATCTAGTCCCAAGCTAAACAGAGCTTGTGTTATGGGTGCTAGACAACAAATAAATACATACTTTTTTGTAAATACATACATATTATACATAGAAAACGCCCAAACTCCGATACAAATATTTGCAGATCATATGTCCGACTCGGGAATCAAACTTGAGACCTCAAGCACAGCAGTCACGTACGCCATCACGGCGTTACAGAGGCAGTCAATCTACCGATATCGCCTGCATATCAGTAATCCAGGAGGAAAATTGGCAAACTTTGGTTCGAAAAGTTTGGAAAAAGGTTAAAGTTTTTTAATAAAAAATACTTAGTTTACTGTTTGAAAAGAACGTTTATTTTGAAACATGTTTTTCTCCGGGAAATGTTCTTCTAGACGTACGTGTGTACATATATCATTAATTTTAATAATGACAACTTTTAATATTGAATTGTATCGCATTTTCATGAATTTATGTGTTCGTACTACATCCAATATCATTCTTCTTATCCAAACCATATGACAGCAAACTCCTATTTTTTATGTACTATTTATACCGTGGGAGAGCCACGCTTCGGCATGAATGGGCCGGCTCGACCGGAGTGATACCACGGCCTCACAGAAAACCGGTGTGAAACAGCGCTTACGCTGTGTTTCATCGAGTGAGTGAGGATACCGGAGGCCCATACCCCAATCCAACGCCCCCTATCCCCCTCACCATCCCCTTTCCCCCCAGGCCGCCATTGTGTGGGTCACCATGCTGCATTGTTCTTTTTCGCATTGAGGATGGTGACCACCACTCTTGGATTCTGCTCATGCTTTCCATCAGGCAGGGCAGAATCATTTTGGCAGCTTAAATATAAAATAAAAAAAAAATATTTCCACCTACAAGTTTTTTGAGGTCCAATGTAAAAATCATGATTAATTTAAGATTCCTAGTTAGTATTTCAATGCCTACGATTGTGTATTCTCATATTTATAGGCACTGTTATTTTACACAAATCTTGTAAAGAGTGCCATCGTTCGTTTTGACAAGTAACAAACGATAAAGTAATATTCAGGATATTTCTATGTTCGTATAACCCAATATGCCTTACTGTTCTAATATTGAACATTGGTAACATACATTCTCATTCGCATATATTGCATAACAGGTGATTAGTATACTAACCATGTAAGCACAATTAACATTGATATTCATGTGGAATATGAAAGTGTAACAATCTTCATAAGCATCCTAATCAAAACTAATGACACAACTAGTTAGTAATATGAACTAGTTTTAGAATAGAAAGTTCTTATATTCGTAATTAATAAAAATGTGTTACATTGACATCAAAGGTAACCAGACAGGTAAAGGTATACCTACGAATTTGCTCCGTGGGTATACATAGTTTGGTTGTGTTGTGTGTATGTTGCACAACTGTACAGGAATGAGTGTGTGTGCACATCCTATCGTGTATGATTAGCTTATTAATGCGTTGTACGTACATTAAACCAAAACCTTATTTCAAAGATGTGTGTTCATGATGGTGTGTCACATTACAAACGCAATTTGCGGTTTATTTGGCGTAGTGTATAGCACCATATATGGCGGCATTTATTTTACAAATAGATAATGATATGTGGCAGTCTAAACTTCAGAGAGTATCTTTATTGGTTCTCGCCCTCATACTTTTTTTAGTAAAGGGTTCAATGAACTACTTATGACATGGCAAAAGTTTATAGATAACTATCGTACATGCTTTGATTAATTAAATATATTTTACAAAAAACGACTTTACATTTCTGTCATACAAAGCGCTAAGTTTATATGTAAGCACACAGTTTTATATTTAATAAAAACCACGTGTGTTAATAGTTACAGCTGTGTTCTAATTTAAGAGTGAAAGTGTCTAAATAGGATACAAAGTGCACTAATGGATTTCAGAAGGTGTTGATAGCAGTTGTAACAGAATCTGTACTTAAATAGGCAAAAATAAAACGGTTTAGTGTTCTTGCCTGGTTTTCAAACAGTCAGACAACTTATGTGTTTTTATTGTATTCTTAAACACGGCAGCGACCATCTTTATTAATTTTATTTCGATTCGATTTCTATAGTATAAATGGCGATAACTTAATATGCATTATTTAATTATTTACATTTTGGGACACCTCAATGAATCGATAGAACGAAAAGATATAAAAAAGACTGATATTCAGGTAAAATCGATTGAACTAGTAGCCGACGTCAAGTCTTGGGAATAATAAAAGGCTAAGAAGATGATGATGACGAAACGAAAGGATATTTCAAAATTGTACCACAATGCATGCTTACATAAATATGACAAGGGTGTAGGTAACTTACCTGTGTCTGATGTCTGACTAAGCGAGAAAAGAGTTTAGCATAAATAAATCCGACAAATGTAATGCTTAAACAAGTTCTCAGTTAAATTTATAAAAAAATAGCTAAACTACGCAACGACGTTTATGTCTCCTATTTTCGCCTGTTTTTGTAACATTCTTCACTGATGCCCCGCTCCTACTGATCTTAGCGTAATGATAACCTATAGCTTTCCTCAATAAAAAGGTTATCTAACTCTGAAAGCATTTTACTGAGATTAGTGCGTTCAAGAAAATAAACTAACTCTTCNATAAAGGTATACCTACAAATTTGCTCCGTGGGTATACATAGTTTGGATGTACAGTTGAACTTTACAGGTAAGCCGGAGCGTGTATGTTGCACAACTGTGCAGGAATGTGTGTGTGTGTGTGTGCATATCCTACCGAGTATGATTAGCTTATTAACGCATCGTACGTACATTAAACCAAAACCTTCTTTCAAAAGAGTGTGCTCATGATGGTGTGTCACATTACAAACGCAATTTGCGGTTTATTTGGCGTAGCGTATAGCACCATGTGGTGTCCTTCTGCGAAACCGTCATCTCGCAGAAGGAGGCTGCGGAATGGGAGAGGGAGATCCTGACCTCTCTCTCAGTCCGCAGAAGGCGCACCGGGCGTCTGAGGAGGGCATACGCTGACCTCCACCGGCCTCCCTAGCTGGGTCCAGGGGCGGTGGACTTGGGGATGTCCGTCGCCCCCAACCAACCGGACCCGAGGTGGCGGCGCTTAGTGTTCCTGTGCGCCCCTCTTTGAAGTCTCGAGGGGAGTCAAATACCTCACTCCTCTCGCTGACGAGATGTGGTCCGCAGCAGCGGGCCGGCATCAGTCGGGGATTGCGGATGCCTTTTAAGTTCCCGTGATCCCTGGCGTAGGAGAGAGACCGAAAACCGGGGGGTTTTAGTCAGTAAAAGTCTGACAGACCCCTTCGCTCTCTCCCGAGCGGAGGACATCCACGAGGATTTCCCCCGTTAAAAAAAAATGCGTATAGCACCATATATGGCGGCATTTATTTAATAAGATTAGAGGCAAAAATATTATTAATCAGTTTTCTTTCTTGGCAAAGCGCAAAAATATACCAAAAACGAATTTTATTTGTTTTACAAATCGATAATGATATGTGCAGTCTAAACTTCAGAGAGTATCTTTATTGGTTCTCGCCCTCATGCTTTTTTTAGTAAAGGGTTCAATGAACTACTTATAACCTGGCAAAAGTGTACAAATAACTATCGTACATGCTTTGATTAATTAAATATATTTAAAAAAAAACGACTTTACATTTCTGTCATACAAAGCACTAAGTTTATATGTAAGCACACAGTTTTATATTTAATAAAAACCACGTGTGTTAATAGTTACAGCTGTGTTCTAATTTAAGAGTGAAAGTGTCAAAATAGGATACAAAATGAACTAATGGATTTCAGAAGGTGTTGATAGCAGTTGTAACAGAATTTGTATTTAAATAGGCAAAAATAAAACGGTTTAGTGTTTTTGCCTGGTTTTCAAACAGTCAGACAACTTATGTGTTTTTATTTTATTCTTAAACACGGTAGCGACCATCTTTATTAATTTTATTTCGATTCGATTTCTATAGTATAAATGGCGATAACTTAATATTCATCATTTAATTATTTACATTTTGGGACACCTCAATGAATCGATAGAACGAAAAGATATAAAAAAGACTGATTTTCAGGTAAAATCGATTGAACTAGTAGCCAACGTCAAGTCTTGGGAATAATAAAAGGCTAAGAAGATGATGATGTCGAAACGAAAGGATATTTCAAAATTGTACCACAATGCATGCTTACATAAATATGACAAGGGTGTAGGTAACTTACCTGTGTCTGATGTCTGACTAAGCGAGAAAAGAGTTTAGCATAAATAAATCCAACAAATGTAATGCTTAAATAAGTTCTCAGTTAAATTTATAAAAAAAAATAGCTAAACTACGCAACGCCGTTTATGTCTCCTATTTTCGCCCGTTTTTGTGACATTATTCACTGATGCCCCGCTCCTACTGATCTTAGCGTAATGATAACCTATAGCTTTCCTCGATAAAAAGGTTATCTAACTCTGAAAGCATTTTCGTGAGATTAGCGCGTTCAAGAAATTAAACAAACTCTTCNAACTCTTCAGCTTTATATATTAGTATATAAGTAAAAACGACTATTTAAGCTTTGAGGAAGCTTTTTTATTTTTTAATAATCTCATCATTCCTTGTATGCACAAATACAATATAAGAAGAATATTATTCCTACTTAGTCTAGCAGACGAGTACATCAATAAAAACCATGACGTTTTACATACCTCCACCACAAATCCTCTAATTGTAACTTCAATTCTTTCAGAACTTCTGCTCTCTTATTTTAGAACTTATCCAGTGATGCAGAAGTGTTCTATTAATAGAGTAATTCGAGTAATTTACTATGATTTATAATAGTAGTATAACACATCAAAGACTAACCGAAAGTACAGGTTGGTTTAATTTGCCTACTCTCCCCTTTGTACTTGACTTTGATGATTAGTAATTGATCCCGTGAATTAGGAGTAGATCTATTTGTGGAATATCTATTATAACGATACAGTAATAAGGAGCAAAAAGAGAAAAGCTGTTGTAGTACACAACAGTACACAATGTTACGATGGGCTTCAATAGGCCGATTGATTGTTTAAACTTGATATTTGTTTCACACAGTTTCCTCGTTTTATTCATTATTATCTCAATCTTATTCACTATGTAATGGGAAATGGAGAATTTTGTTCCTAAAGAGGTTGGGCGTCAGTGACCAGCTGTGCCATACATCCGTTGCCATGGTAAGATTTCAAATAAAATTGTGAGAACGTTAACGCGATGTCAATGTTGATTACCCCTGCAGCTAAAATGTAGCTAAGTACGAAGCCGAATTATGGGCAGTTTGACTCCTCACGACTGGAGAGTAATCTTCAGCACATAAATAGATTGTTTTACTGGATTATAACTGTTAATCTGAAACTGAATCTAGACTTGAGATTAAACAGAGTCTGCAACGTTTTTATTTGGTCGTAAAATAAACAGTCAAATCCACAAAAATGTGTGCCAATATTTGTACATGTTAGTTTGTTTTGTTTACTTTTCAACGACGTATGTATTTATTTAGTTCATGTATCCTACTTAAAAAAGCATTATATTAACTGTGTGGTTGGTACAAAATGTATCTTTAATCCTAGCATTAAAACAGAAAGCATTATCGTGGTAGCCATCAGTAGTACAAATAGATCAGTTTGACGGGAGTTAATATTTTGATTCTTTCGTTGTTTTTTTAAGGAAGTTAATTAAACATCCTTTTCCCCACTGCCATAATTAATAGGAGAACGGCTCAGAGGGTAGTAAAACACGCTGCTAAATTTACCCTTTTGAGTAATATCATTCGTATGCTACCTTCTAGCCAGATTTTTCCTTTCAATATATTACTTTTCTTATTTTTTTTTCCACGGTTGCCACTAAGCCTGAGCCTGATGTCGTATAGTCTATACATGTAGATTTTATCAAAACTTTTAGGGAATCTGGTTACATTTTTTTAACTTTAGTACGTAACGTAAGTTCTCACTCAGAATACAACATTGATGCTCTGGGAAATAATAACGAGTGGTACATATTATTTTACGTACGCATAAAATATCGCTCGGAAGCCCTCGTTTGAAATGCTCGTTTCTTGTTATTAAGTAAAGTGATTAGGTGGTATTTAATCAGTAATAGTGTTGTATGATCAATAAACCTAGTAAATAGTCGTTTTGGTAATAAACTTGCAATCTGTAAGGCATGGGACTTTACACTAATATAGTGATTAGGGAATAACTGATTGTTGATTAGTCTTTCTCCCTTAACGTGTTAATCATTTTATCATCGTGAGTGATGTTTTAGAGGATAAGAGCGCGTGGATGTAGTATCTTCTTCGCACATGTGGTCTCCCTGGGGGTCTGCTAAATTATTTTTCATAGTTACTACTCTTAGCATCCCCAAAGCCTCTATTCCTAGAAGCTTTGACATGTCTTGACATTCCTGTTAGGGATTTGATTAGCACTACATATCTATATTTTAGGTAAATTTTTAGTTTCATTATTTTATATTTTGTTAATTTCTTCCCGCTTTTTATATTCTTATTTTCGCTTATTAGTGCTATATGTTTGTATATGTATCAACATCGTAAATCTTAGTACACAATCGTCTGTTTCTCTTGCATGGTTTTATTATTGTAAATTATGTATTAATTTTGCTATTTCACGTTATTGCATACATAAATAATAATGAACACAAAAATTGAAACTTTTCTTTTTTAAAAGAGCCACACATGGAGCTTGTTGCCAGTAATTTTCCATGGGAATGACAATGTGGAACCAATTTACGAGAGTCATTAATGTAACGTTCCAAGAGTGGCTGAAAAAGTCTATACGAAACAAAAGGAATTTGATTTTGATCTTAATCGACAGGCGTCCAGTGCTAGACATATGCACTACCCAAGGCTCTCCAACAACCACTCAATATGCTATATTGCTGAATATCTTATCATGCTGAAAACCAAATCTCCAATAAGATTTTGACAATGAATTGTGGCGGCGCGGCGAATCTTTTCAAATGTCGCAACGCTAGAGATTGCGTAGTACTCGGAATAAAAAAAATAGTTTCATTATTTACTAGTTGTTGCCTGTAGCTACGTTCGCATGTACGTCGGTTATAGCGGTATATTGTGGTGTCAATTTCCAAAACTGTTTATTTTGTCCGGTTGTATACAAATACGTTGAGTAGTTTTTGCGTGAAAGAGTAACAAACATCCTCACAAACTTTCCCATGTATAATATTAGTAGGATACCACATAATCGATTATTGTCTTATATATAATCATGCATACTCTCATCTTTAGAAACCATAATACAAGGTCTGTTTAAATTTTTAGACATACGGTATTATAAAAAGATATGTATCGACCGCCGACTACTAGTCGTGTTAGTAAGCATTTTTATTGGCCTTACAAACCTTACTCAAAAATTTAAAAGACAATTTTTTTTTATTTCCTAACTTTACACAAGCGTCAGCTGTTTGGTTCCAAATACCATTAGAAATGTAAGGAGCTTGGCGACAGTAAAGTTTATTTTTATAACTTTCTTAGATTATTATTGCGGTAGCCTTGTGCTACTAATAACTGGATATATAAATAAACAAACCCCATTAATCTGCGAAATCTCTGAAAGTATTTAGAAGGTTTTTACTTCATAAATAAAAAGATAATGTTAGGTTACATAAGTATACACAAGTATATTACGGTAATGAAAACTGCAGA
>PKRV01000273.1:25313-106422 GCA_003709505.1 Hyphantria cunea
TTTAAGCTGCCAAAATGACTCTGCCCTGCCTGATGGAAAGCATGAGCAGAATCCAAGAGTGGTGGTCACCATCCTCAATGCGAAAAAGAACAATGCAGCATGGTGACCCACACTATGGCGGCCTGGGGGGAAGGGGGGATGGGGATAGGAGGCGTTGGATTGGGGTATGGGCCTCCGGTATCCTCACTCACTCGATGAAACACAGCGTAAGCGCTGTTTCACACCGGTTTTCTGTGTGTCTCGTAGGAGATCTTCGTTCAACAGTCGACGACGATAGATTAAGTGTAGTGTTTACTAGGTTAAATACGGCGATTCACATCTTATCGTAAGCGTATAAATTTTTATCAACATTCGAAGATAAACTTCACCTATTTGCCATAAACAGAGAAGGCGAAATATAGCTTCCACGTACCAAATATATCTCTTCATGAATGTATGAATACTTCAATATTTAGCTTGCACAATTCCGTTCCATATTGACGCACCAATATTGTGATAAACTTAACAACCAACTCTCTGGATGTGTGCATCCAGAGAGTTGGAACAACATGGAATGTTTATGTTAAAGCAATTCAACTACTGCAAACAAACTCTTGTAGATTCGTAAATGATTTTAGATATCTGCTCTGATTTCACTCGATATTTTGTAAAGGTCACCAGTTCATACTTCTAAACTTAAACCTTTAAATAGTTACACATGTACTACTACTTGTACATAGGTGCTACAAGTGTTCTTTTTATGGCCAATGTCCATGGGAAACATAGCAGATGGGTTACCTGCAGGATAAGACTAATGGACATTTGCAAATCAAAACTGCGTTCACATCCTTTGAATCCTCTGCACTTGCAAAGTGATATCGCTTCTATGGCAGTTCTCAATTAACTTCCTTTATAGTGGAGAGTGTTCACAGCCTCTTTTCCATCAGGTCCTACTGTCCTCTACACAACAACTCGGGCTGGCTTTGGAAGTCACAGTTTTCACTCGTGTTTCCCTTTACGCTCGAAAGTCCCGGGTCATTCCGGCCGATCATTTTTATTCCTTCTACACCCTTTTACTATAAATTAATGAGCTCCAAAATGAGCTAATTGATGTTATTATAATATTATGTGCAAGACCTAAAAGAACTGTAGGTATCAATTCAATTTAATCAAAAGGTTTACTTTTAAAATAATAATTTTACTGAAAAATTTGTTTCAAATAAACGCAACTTATAGTTATTACTTTCAGTACCAAATCGTGCTCTTGTTTGTTGCTAGAACTTTATAATTTACTTAAGTATTAAATATTTCACTCTGAATGTGTTATAAATTACAAACTATAAAAAGAAAACGTATAAAAATGCTATCTGAATCTTCAGTTTATTTTAATACACGAAATGAAACTCACCAAAAACATGAAATGAAAATGTAAACAAAATACAAAATTACACCAAAATATCATACCTGAATTTTATATCAGCGGCTCGGGAAGCAGCGAAACAAATCCAACACAACAACAATAAAACACTTTTAAAACAATAATAAAATCCACCACAGATAAACACTAAACAACTGTTGAAATAAAACAAAACGGAATGAATCTCGGGGACATTGTTTTAAAGACCGAATGGAACCGATAAACTTTCGAAACCGCGACCGCAGTGTTACTGAACGAACTAGCAACGTGCAGAAGCAGAATACGGCGGATTTTCACTCATAAAAATAACTCCGAGTACCTAAACGTTGGTGAAAAACATCGCTTTCCGTGTTAAACTTATCAACATGCCAGTTAAGAAGGATCACTTGCCTATTCTCGTTCAATCTCGAACATTTTTACATGGTAATTTAATAGTTGCTTTTTCTTTGTCTATTTTTTCAAAAAAATATTTTATTTAGTTATAATTTTGATAATTTTGCTATCAGATAAAATTTTGCCTTCAATAACGAGTTATTTTCGCGCTCTTTTTATTTAAACAGATGTCACCAACACTTGTCAAATTAGTAAGAGCGCGTGCGTAAGTCACTGCCACTTTTTTTGCTGTTGATATTATTTTGCACGACGTTTTTCATTCAACTAGTTTAGGAATTTTTAAACGCGTTTTTCGTACGGTATCTTTGACATCGTGTGTAAGACTGGCTAATTTTAACGCGTGTGGTGCATCATTCGGTAGTCGCCAGCACAACGATGCTTCGGCGATCAATCGATCGATCGATCGAGAGGATGATATGCAGATGTTTTTAGGGTTCCATATAAATTTTAGTCTTTTGTTTGGCTTTATTATGATGTTTTGATGGGAAATATTAACTGTTTGTCAAGATGTATGAATTAAAATGATGAATTTCGGAACACACTAGTAGCTCAATATAACTTATAAATTTTAGTATTTGTGACACATATTTTTTTCCGTTGCACTTAAATCTTTCCATACAATTTTATAGTAATACTTTTTAAAATTTCTTTATACCAGCGTTCTATAGAAACCTTGAACGTAGGTGCTGGTTAGGTGCAAGACGATTTGAATAACATGGCTGGTAGAAGCTGGATGGACCGCGATAAACTGATAATGATGATGCTAAAATTTGGGGATAGTACTTAATTGTAAATATCCATTGAATTGAATGTCAATTTGAACGGTATATGGGAATTATATTTTACTGTTTTATTTAATGTGTATGAAATTGCGTATTGATGTTAATATGGATCTAAGGCAACAAATATATCTATTCTAAAATATTATTACAATAACAATGGTGCAGAACCAATTTCTAAACTGTTAATCGTTAAGGGTTATCCATTAAAATTTGGAATGCGGAACTCTGATAAACGACGCACATGTGTCCTCGTTACAAGTTTTGAATGAGGAATGATGAATTAATAAATTATGTTTATTTAAAAATAATCAATTAATTTGTAATTTAAATAAGGAATGAAAAGATTTAAAAATAAATCCTTATTTTAAACTTAGAACTTTCTATGTTTGATGTCTTTACGGTTCGATATGGTTCAGGAATGCGGTCTTGTTTACACGGAGAGCGAAATTAGTTATGCAATGGAAACTATGAACATCTATACTGCCAAGTCAACAAAGTTATCGGTATTGAGTTCATAAATGGTACTACAATAATGGTTATAGGTCTAACCATTATTATAACAAACCCTTTACATGAAATCAATAACCAATAGTACAACAATGACCATTGACAACAACGACTTACTCAAATGACACTCTTCATGTACCTTTCACTTAGAAGTTAATATTCATTTTCATGTTCCACTATCGATGTAGGTATAACCTGGTTGGCGGCAATAGAATTGCTTACTATTAGGTAAGTGGAACTTACATGATAGTATCAAAACGTGAACCTTTAATTTCCCCCCTTCGGGAGTAAAGACGTGGTTGTATGCATAAATGTGCTTAACTAGAGATCATAATTCAAATAAAAGGAACAACATTCTCCCATTACAAAAACAACACAGATTTTTCATGATACACTTGTAAGCATTATGTAAATAAAATGTTATTTTTAGCATATTTTACTACATTTTTACTGAGCCTTAAATTATTCAAGGTGATAGCCAGACTGCATATAAGAAGTTGGCAATTTTTTTTTTTTTTTACCTTGTGGAATACCTTTACGCACTTCGCTCCCCCCCGCGAGGCAGGGGGTTCGCTTCGCGTGGGACTCCTGACTGACTCCAGCTAGACTACCCACTAAACCACCACGGTGTGCCACTCTGCGCCTGAGACGGGAGAGATCCGGGAACCGCTTTCTTACGCCATCCGGACCCCTCCCAGCGCCTGCCCGCACTGAAGCGGGCACCGTCTTCTGATGTTAAACTCTCAAATTGGGCGACGTACGGCCCACGCGTAACGTCGCCCCCTT
Organism: Hyphantria cunea; assembly: GCA_003709505.1. Lineage (NCBI taxonomy): Eukaryota > Metazoa > Arthropoda > Insecta > Lepidoptera > Erebidae > Hyphantria > Hyphantria cunea. The sequence goes on from PKRV01000273.1 coordinate 29,178, forward strand.
GCGGCTGGCCTGTGAAGCGGATGGGGGGGAAAACCCGTCCCGCCCATCCGCGGCCACACTCAGGGCGGCATGAGGTACTGGTAGGCGCGCCTCCGCCGCCCGGTTCGCCGGCGGCGGATCGGGTCCGAGTGGAGATCGTCCTCTCGGGCCTTCTCCGCCGCCTCCTTCTGCGAGATGACTTCCTCGCAGAAGGTCGCGACCGCGGTAAAACTGCTCNGGAGATCGTCCTCTCGGGCCTTCTCCGCCGCCTCCTTCTGCGAGATGACTTCCTCGCAGAAGGTCGCGACCGCGGTAAAACTGCTCTCGCCGCCGACCATGGAGCGTACGACGGCCGGCAGCGAGAGATCTCCTCCGATGACTGCAGTGAGGGCCCGACGCTGCGCTCAAGCGGGGCACACTGCCAGCGTGTGCTGGGCCGAGTCCTCACTGCAGTCATATAAGAAGTTTGCCATAGCACAAGCTCTGTCCAGTTTGAGAACAGACGACGTGGGATGTGATAGGTAATTGATTAATCAGTTGCCGTGTCGGCTGGTGTAGCAATGTTAGCGTATACGGCTGCGGTAGTAAAATCTCTGCTCAGTTTGAAACTAGTTGGAGTTCGGTGCCAGATGGTTGAAACATATGTTTTAACACGCTTTTTATTTTTACACGCTTTTTAAGACATTATCAAGATTATAAACACTCTACTCATATNTGCCAGTTAAGAAGGATCACTCGCCCGTTCTCGTTCAATCTCGAACATTTTTAAATGGTAATTTAATTCGTGTATTTATTTTATTTTTTCATAAATATATTTTATTTTGTGATAATTTAAGTAATTTTGCTTTGAGAATAAAATTTTGCCTTCAATGACGAGTTATTTTCGCGCTCTTTTTATTTAAACAGATGTCACCAACACTTGTCAAATTAGTAAGAGCGCGCGCGTAAGTCACTGCCACTTTTTTTGCTGTTGATATTATTTTGCACGACGTTTTTCATTCAACTAGTTTAGGAGTTTTTAAACGCGTTTTTCGTACGGTATCTTTGACATCGTGTGTAAGACTGGCTAATTTTAACGCGTGTGGTGCATCATTCGGTAGTCGCCGGCACAACGATGCTTCAGCGATCAATCGATCGATCGATCGAGAGGATGATATGCAGATGTTTTTAGGGTTCCATATAAATTTTAGTCTTTTGTTTGGTTTTGTTATGATGTTTTGATAGGAAATATTAACTGTTTGCCAATATGCATGAATTAAAATGATGAATTTTGGAACACATAGTAGCTCAATATAACTTATAAATTTTAGTATTTGTGACACATATTTTTTCCGTTGCGGTTAAATCTTTCCATACACTTTTATAGTAATACTTTTTAAAATTTCTTTATACCAGCGTTCTATAGAAACCTTGAACGTAGGTGCTGGTTAGGTGCAAGGCGATTTGAATAACATGGCTGGTAGAAGCTGGATGGACCGCGATAAACTGATAATGATTATGCTAAAATTTGGGGATAGTACTTAATTATAAATATCCATTGAATTGAATGTCAATTTGAACGGTATATGGGAATTATATTTTACTGTTTTATTTAATGTGTATGAAATTGCGTATTGATGTTAATATGGATCTAAGGCAACAAATATATCTATTCTAAAATATTATTACAATAACAATGGTGCAGAACCAATTTCTAAACTGTTAATCGTTAAGGGTTATCCATTAAAATTTGGAATGCGGAACTCTGATAAACGACGCACATGTGTCCTCGTTACAAGTTTTGAATGAGGAATGATGAATGAATAAATTATGTTTATTTAAAAATAATCAATTAATTTGTAATTTAAATAAGGAATGAAAAGATTTAAAAATAAATCCTTATTTTAAACTTAGAACTTTCTATGTTTGATGTCTTTACGGTTCGATATGGTTCAGGAATGCGGTCTTGTTTACACGGAGAGCGAAATTAGTTATGCAATGGAAACTATGAACATCTATACTGCCAAGTCAACAAAGTTATCGGTATTGAGTTCATAAATGGTACTACAATAATGGTTATAGGTCTAACCATTATTATAACAAACCCTTTACATGAAATCAATAACCAATAGTACAACAATGACCATTGACAACAACGACTCACTCAAATGACACTCTTCATGTACCTTTCACTTAGAAGTTAATATTCATTTTCATGTTCCACTATCGATGTAGGTATACACCTGGTTGGCGGCAATAGAATTGCTTACTATTAGATAAATGGAACTTGATGGTATCAAAACGTGAGCCTTTAATTTGATTAAATCCCTCTTCGTGAGTAAAGACGTGGTTGTATGCATAAATGTGCTTAACTAGAGATCATAGTTCAACTAAAAGGAACAACATTCTCCCATTATAAAAACAACACAGTTTTTTCATGATACACTTGTAAGCATTATGAAAATAAAATCGTATTTTTTAGCACATTTTACTACATTTTTGCTGAGCCTCTCTGAGGCGCTTATGTCCCAGTTGCACTCGGTGATTAGAAACAATCACCGAGGGTAAGCACCCACGGCGCGGTTGTACCTGGATGGGTGACCGCTAGTGGCAAGTTACCATGAGCGTCTCCGTGATTCGAAGGCCACTTTAAGCATTCGGTTCTTGTTGTTATCATAGGATAACAGCCGTAAAGCTTAGTTGGAGGCCTTCGGGAGGCTTAAAAACATCCAACGGCAAGATTACGTAGCCACAACGTATTCTTGCCAGTCCCCAATCCGCATTTGTTCAGCGTGGGGACGTATGGCCTTAACCCTTTCTTGAGTGTCATTACCTGAGTGCCATTATGGGTTGTTGATGATGATTGCTGAGCCTGTTACTGTGATAGCCAGACTGCATATAAGAAGTTTGCCATAGCACAAGCTCTGCCCAGTTTGAGAACAGACGACGTGGGATGTGTTAGGTAATTGATTAATCAATTGCCGTGTCGGCTGGTGTAGCAATGTTAGCGTATACGGCTGCGGTAGTAAAATCTCTGCTCGGTTTGAAACTAGTTGGAGTTCTGTGCCAGATGGTTGAAACATATGTTTTAACACGCTTTTTATTTTTACACCCTTTTTAAGATATTATCAAGATGATAAACACTGGACTCATATNAAACTAAATTTTCTATACTACTCAAAGTACTTTAGTAATTACTAGTAAAGCAAATCATTATCTATTTTTAGACTTTATTATGTTACGTAATATAGTTAAACCATTATAGGCCTAGGATACCTTGTTTCCAGGCTTTGTCTATCATTGGCTCCCTAGCAAACGGTATTGTCTGCCTACACGATTCTTTAGCTCTGTATAGGCCCCTCTCTGTCTGATATTTCCTAACATCTGAGTCTACATTATCGATTGTATCAGTACATATAAAACAACCAATTAACACAGACCTCCACCACTGGGCATCGACACCCCTGTCTCTACACAGGTATACAATAACAGAGGGGGATGAACAGGTCAAGAGAACATGGTTTTGATACACGCAAATTACGCACACACTAAACCGCCCCCGCGCAGTCGCAGTGAGATCTCGCCACCCCACCCAACTCACTTGTCGTCCAAAGCCGGCAAATTCTTCTACAACCCTACGGTGAGCTACCAAACGCAACAACTTGCACGAGAAATATTATCTGAGTCGTTGAAAAAGTATTTATTTAATTTCCTATTGCAGTGTTTTATTCGAGCTTTTATTGTGGCTTAGTGTTTTATTTTAAATTCCATTTTCAAAAAACAAATAATCATAAGTGCGATTTATTTTTCACGGAATTAAAATACGGAAGGAAAATGGCGGAGCGCGAGCCTCGGGTTACAATTAAAATATAATAATCGATGTTAGATTTTATTTTATTTTGACGATAATGCTAGTGAAGACTTTCTATTGACTTAAAACGCGAGTGACGAGACTTTGAAAAATCGATATATCGGAATGACATATTGATTGAAAGGTGATTTTACACTGTCATCGTTTATAGACTGTTGTACATGTCAGAAAAGAAGGAAGAGGAGTAGATTGGCGTCGGTGGAAGTCGACATGACGACAGAAACAGCGACGCCTAACCAGGTAAGTCGGAGTAGTTTTGCCGCAATGTGGCGGCAGGCGCTGCCATCACTAGCGCGTGTCAAGGACATTGGCCTCTAGAACCAGACACCTGGGAGTTATATAACAGTTTTTAAAGAACATTTCTTTGTTTTAATATGCCTTTGTTTATTTATTTTAATAATAATGCCAAATATTATGATTAAAGTTTCAAAACGTAATATTTAAAATCTAAATTTCATCATGATAATTGTGATTACTACAGTTTTCAATCAGAGTATAGAGAGATAAAAAATAAATGCTTCCTTAAATTCTACGTCGTCGGTAGCTTTCTTGCTGTGATTTAAGATATTTTTCAGGTATCTTTAAGTGATAATTTGAGATGCCACTAAGTCTAATATAGAAGTATAGTAAAGCTATCACTACCTACTAGTACGCCGGTACCTGATCTTAATATGGCATACTCTTGCTTAACAACAATCTTAAAATGCTTTGTCAACGTAAAAAATATGACTTTATACATTATTGTATTAAAATGATTGGTGCCTGGAAGAGATAGCTTTTGGCAGTCAGGCCGCCCTTTATACGTTATGAACTTGACATTATATCCCCCTCTAGTAAGATTGTAACACTTTGTATAAATAAAGAGATATTTATCTACCTATAGATTCAAGAATAAGCTCGTCTGCCCGAGTTTATCTGTACATCCATAGTAAGTAGGTCTGGACATTGCAGTTTATGCACCACACAATGCCATAATACTTCAAGTCAAAGCTCACTAAATGAACCCGCATTATGAAGCTAAATCTTAGAGAAAAAAGACTAAGTACGAGTCGTACTGAGGGTACCAAAGGTTCCGTACAAACCTGTAGGTATATTATATGATGTAACAACAAATTTATGTTTTTCGCAACTTTTTCTTTGTCTGTTTTATAAGAAGTTGTTTCGTACCAAATTTCAAGATTCTGAGTTCACGGGAATTACCCTATTTTTGTGCGGAAACCCTCGGTTACCACCGATTGGTGGTTATGTCGGTCTCGAACCGACTAAGAACCGCACACCATCTCTGATACTAGAAGTCGCAGGTTTTGGATTGCGAATGTCGAAAACTTGCAACATAAACGGCTGTATCTTTTGATTGCGTTGGCATAGAAGATCGATTTTTTCACAGCTCCAGGGGACAGTAGACTCGAGTATTTAATATGAATTTCAGCTTGATACCTCCACGCTTTCCTGAGAAAAAGGATCTTGAGAGTTTTTTTTTATATATATATTTAAGCTGCCAAAATGACTCTGCCTTGCCTGATGGAAAGCATGAGCAGAATCCAAGAGTGGTGGTCACCATCCTCAATGCGAAAAAGAACAATGCAGCATGGTGACCCACACTATGGCGGCNTTGCAAAACGTAATATTTAAAATCGAAATTGCAACATGATAATTGTGATTACTACAGTTTTCAATCAGAGTATAGAGATATAAAAAATAAATGCTTCGTTAAATTCTACGTCTTCAGTAGCTTTCTTGCTGGGATTTAAAATATCTTTAAGCGATAATTTGAGATGCCACTAAGTCTAGTATAGAAGTATAGTAAAGCTATCACTACCTACTAGTACGCCGGTACCTGATCTTAATATGGCATACTCTTGCTTAACAAAAATCTTTAAATGCTTTGTCAACGTAAAAAAATATGACTTTATACGTTATTGTATTAAAAAGATTGGTGCCTGGAAGAGATAGCATTTGGCAGTAAGGCCCCCTTTATACGTAATGAACTTGACATTATATCCCCCTCTAAATAAAGAGATATTGATCTACCTATAGATTGAAGAATAAGCTCGTCTGCCCGAGTTAATCTGTACATCCATATAAGTAGGTCTGGACATTGCAGTTTATGCACCACACAATGCCATAATACTTCAAGTCAAAGCTCACTAAATGAACCCGCATTATGAACCTAAATCTTAGAGAAAAAAGACCAAGTACGAGTCGTACTGAGGGTACCGAAGGTTCCGTACAAACCTGTAGGTATATTATATGATGTAACAACAAATTTATGTTTTTCGCAAGTTTTTCTTTATCTGTTTTATAAGAAGTTGTTTCGTACCAAATTTCAAGATTCTGAGTTCACGGGAATTACCCTATTTTTGTGCGGAAACCCTCGGTTACCACCGATTGGTGGTTATGTCGGTCTCGAACCGACTAAGAACCGCACACCATCTCTGATACTAGAAGTCGCTGGTTTTGGATTGCGAATGTCGAAAATTTGCAACATAAACGGCTGTATCTTTTGATTGCGTTGGCATAGAAGATCGATCGATCAGCTCCAGGGGACAGTAGACTCGAGTATTTAATATGAATTTCAGCTACCTCCACGCTTTCTTGAGAAAAAGGATCTTCAGAGATACACAGACAAACAACAAAGTGATAATATACGGGTCCCGTTTTATTCTTTTGAGGTACGGAATCAATAAAAGCGGTTAAAAAGCATTGCTTGCTTTGCAAGTATTTACACACAAAAATTTCTATCCTAAATCACTATCTATTGCTGAAAAATATATAGCGACAGATTCATTTTATACTATGTAAGGACCCTCAGATTAACCAATGCAAATTAATGATATTATAGACTGAACGAACATTGCAATTATCGCCATCAATCAGTAGAGTCCATGCTTGTTTGCATCGTCATTGATATCCAAAAAAATACTACAATTTTTTGTAATTTTTGTGCACTCGGCTAATGTGTATGTGAACTGTAGTTGTTAGCCGTATCCTATTTTGTTAAACAATCATTTTCTTATGAATACCACGATATTTCTCGGTCTTGGTAATTTAATCGAAACAGGAATGGAATATAGAATAAACTACTCAATATTCAGATCTTTCTTTTGTATATTACGTAAGAGAATGAAAGCGATAAAGAAAAGGGAATGTTTTCGTATGATGTATTATTGAAACAGCTTTACTTTGATATGTTTTTTTTGTTATGTAACCTTTTTAAAAAAATATGCTTATGGAGGAGTATGAAATTTAACACAGTTAAAGTCTGTATTGAGTGACAACGCAGAAAGCTAATATGATCAAAAAACAACAAATGAATCACACTCCAATTTCAACTACTAGGCGACCACTAGTTCTATAGAATTTAATCTGCCTACCTTCATTTTTATTTTTTTTATTTATAATTCGATTATAAAATGGTTGTCCATGAAAATCAGAAACTGTCTTTAAACACTAACTTTATCTTAACTATTGATTTAATTCTAGAATTAAAATAAAGTTTACATTTTGAAGCTATGACTGTTTAATTTTTTGGATATTCTTTATTATCATCATATCACTATATCATAATACTGTCGGACATAGGCTATCCCATTGCATCATGCCACTCTAATCGATTGTATGCTTCTGGGATATTATATCTGTTGTACATATTTTTAAATTCCATTCCAAAAACAAGTCTATATGCTTTTAAAGCCGTGTCTCAACCGAACAAAAGTTATTAACTTTCGTGTTGTCATAATGTGTTGGTGACAAAAGTTTCTGTAATTTCCTTGTGTTGGCAACAAAAATTGTAAGCAAATTTTGGGAACCATGTTTCTGTTTTTGGCTGCTAACATCAAAAGAACACGCTTGTTGCAGATGTTAATTGGCTCTGTGTAGGTTCTTAGTTGGAAACATAAAGAAACATGAGAGTTGTTGGACGCTTAGTTAGAAACGAGATTGATCAGTCTTTTAAAATTAAAGACAGTCAAACGATGAAAGTTTTTGATTTGACCATCATTAATGCGGCCTTTAAGCAAATCATCTCTTCTCAAAGCATTTAATAGTTCAATGTCTCCATGTGCTTTTTTCCTTTCAGGCTTGGTCTTACCCAACAGTTATACATCCGTTTCTTTTTATGAAGAGCATTGTATTGAATTTTCTGAAGAGTTGCAAACAGTTGAAAACACTGAAATTGTCAACAATTTCGTTGGAGACGCGCCTTAAAGCTAATCCTTTCATGAATATCCTATATACCCGTATATATACATTTAAATGATCAACGAACACAAAAGCTCGGTCCATTAACTCAGCAACTGTAATCCCTCAAAGGGAATATTGGGGTGGTCTACATCACAGTAGCGTGTCATACATATCGGCATACATATCTATGATGGATTAAGGTCCATTGTGATAAAGGAAATATAAAACATTAGGGGTGCTAAGATTAGATGTTTGCAGACACTCGTCAGTGGGTGGGGATTAGTTCGTTTGACATGGATTGCTGTGTCGCCTATTTTAGTGCTGGTTAGATTGAACGAAAGAGTTTAGATTGGATAGCATAGCTTAACACTATTCCCCGGTATTGAATCTTTGACCTCCGAGGACTGCTTTAAGTGATCTTAGGAACCCATCGCGCCGTTATTTGGGATGTTGAAGGTGTTCGTGGACTCTGCACTACCAATACTCAGGCCGAGTACAGTCGAAATATCTCGAACATTCCATCCTACGGTCCTTCTAAATGAGTGGTTCTACGCAGCGAATATTGTCTGGTGTGATGCTGGTTTATGGTTGACGATCATGCGGCTCATTCTCGACGGATTTACGTTCATCCTTTAATGATTTTACTTAGGCACTCACTACCGAACTGATTTCGCAAACGCAGAAAAAGGATCGTGTTTCAAAGCCTTCCTAAAATAAAACGATAAAAATACCCAAAAAAAACGAATGACAATATGTTCGTAACGGCGGTCAGTACTTGAAATTCACTCATGGTCGTAGCACGCGCGTGAAACATGCGCTCCTACGAAAACTATGCCTCACTGTTCACAAGGGATCCAGCAGTCACTCTCGCCAGACTCAAGCCACGTACAAAACATACATGCACGCCATCTACAGCGTTTGTCTTCATCATATTTGAACGACTTTAGTAACAACTTGTCAAAATGATAAATACACGTACGTACCCATGCAAAGTTTCATCTTTTTAGCACTAACTGTACTACGTAACTAAGCCGAGGACGGACTGATGGACGGACGAATATGACGTAACTGTATAGGTTCCGTGAGGTGATTTACGGAACTCTAAAAATCGCCCAATGCGTCAACTATTTCATAAATGTTTAATTATTAGATCATAGTAAGTGTCATGTGCATCCTAACGGTCATGACGTGCGGAGCCGAAACTGGCAAAGCTTAAAGTTATATTCTACAAGTTAAAAGTTTCTCAAAGACCTATGGGCTAAAAGGCTATGCGTGGCGATTTTGTCAGGAATGAGGTAATCCGGCAGAGTACCAAGGTTATCAAAATACCCCAGACGATTACAGAGCTGAAGTGGCAGTGAGTTGGATATTTTAGCTGCAGAACCGACCTTTAGACGTTCTTGAGTGAAGACATCCTCCTCCCCCTTTCCATCCGCTCCCTATCCCCCAAAGGCCGGCAACGCACTTGTGACGCCCGTGTCTACGGGCGGTTGTAATCGCTTAGCATCAGGCGATACGTCTCGTCTTTTGTCCCATATACCACAAAAAAATGACAACGTATCGATAAACTTAGTAGTAGTGTAGGACTTTCACAAGTCGAGTGGAGTGAAGGTCTACACAAGAGGGCTGGCAGAAGTTAGAATCGATAAGTCGAGGATCAAACCAAGTGGTGTGATTGAACAGGCCTATGTCCAGGAGTGGACTGCGATCCGAAATATTTGACTGAACGCTGCCTCTCTAGCCCAACTATTGATTAAAAGAAATATCGTTGATGAATACAGTAAAAGTGGTAATACCACAATCCTTTAGTGAATAAATCTCCATAATATGATTAGGGGTGGTATGCGTGGTAACAATTTACCGAGACATTAGAAGTGGCCTTGAATTCATTGTGCTTATAAGGTTTCCTAAGCAGTCGGACTAGAGGGGATTTGATCCTATGTACGAGACCTAGGGCTGGTGATATTGACAGTTTCAAGTGTATGTTGACTTACTCTGCCCTTTTAATAGTGGGGAAGGTTATTGCTTTCAGTAGGTGAAATAATTGTGTTTATTTTGTCTTTTTAAAAAGACAACTCCCTCTCTAGGAATTGGTTCCGTATTGTAATGGACTTTCTGAAGATTTATTTCTGTTAACACGGTTGAATATCATACANTGCCAAAATGACTCTGCCTTGCCTGATGGAAAGCATGAGCAGAATCCAAGAGTGGTGGTCACCATCCTCAATGCGAAAAAGAACAATGCAGCATGGTGACCCACACTATGGCGGCCTGGGGGAAAGGGGATGGTGAGGGGGATAGGGGGCGTTGGATTGGGGTATGGGCCTCCGGTATCCTCACTCACTCGATGAAACACAGCGTAAGCGCTGTTTCACACCGGTTTTCTGTGATGCCGTGGTATCACTCCGGTCGAGCCGGCCCATTCATGCCGAAGCGTGTCTCTCCCACGATTGGATTGCTGTGTTGCCTATTTTAGTGCTGGTTAGATTAGACTAAAGAGTTTAGATTGGGTAGGATAGCATAACACTCTTCCCCGGTATTGAATCTTTGACCTCCGAGGGCTGCTTTAAGTGGTCTAAGGAACCCATCGCGCCGTTATTTGCGATATTGAAGATGTTCGTGGACTTTACACTACCAATACTGATGCCGAGTACAGTCGAAATGTCTCGAACATTCATCCTTCTCAATGAGTGGTTCTACGCAGCGAATATTGCCTGGAGTGATGCTGGTTTATGGTCGACGATCATGCGGCTCATTCTCGACGGATTCACGACCATCCTTAAATGCCTTTACTTAGGCACTCGCCACTGAATTGATTTTGCAAATGCAAAAAAAAGACCGTGTTTTAAAAGCCTTTCTAAAATAAAACGATAAAAATACACAATAAAAAACGAATGACAATAGGTTGCGTAATGGCGGTCAGTACTTGAAATTCACTCATGGTCGTAGCACGCGCGTGAAACATGCGCTCCTGACGAAAACTATGCCTCACTGTTCGCAAGGGACCCAGCTGTCACATACTCAAGCCACGACCTACAAAACATACAAGCACGCCATCTGCAGCGTTTATCTTCATCATATTTGAACGACTTTAGTAACACTTTGTCGAAGTGGTACATACACATACTCATGCAAAGTTTCATCTTTTTAGCACTAACCGTTTGGAAGGTAAGCCGAGGACGGACTGACGTACGGACGAATATGACGAATCTGTATAGGTTCCATGAGGTGATTAACGGAACTCTAAAAATCGCTTACTGCATCAACTTTTTCATAAATGTTTAATTATTAGATCATAGTAAATGTCATGTGCATCCTAACGGTCATGACGTGCGGAGCCAAAACTGGAGAAGCTTAAAGTTATATTCTACAAATTAAAAGTTTCTCAAAGACCTATGGGCTAAAAGGCTATGCGTGGCGATTTTGTTTCAAGGTCAAATTAGCCCAAACGATTACAAAGCTGAAGTGGCAGCGAGTTGGACATTTTAGCTGTAGAACCAGTAACCTTTAGACGTTCTTGAGTGAAGACATTCCCCTCCCCCCTTTCAATCCCCTCCCTATCCCCCAAAGGCCGGCAACCCACTTGTGATGCCTCTGCCTACGGGCGGTGGTAATTGCTTAGAATCAGGCGATACGTCTCGTCTTTTGCCCCATATACCACAAAAAAATGACAACGTATCGATAAGGTTAGTAGTAGTGTAGGACTTTCACAAGCCGAGTGGAGTGAAGGTCTACCTAAGATGGCTGGCAGAAGTTCGAATCGATAAGTCGAGGATCAAACCAAGTGGTGTGATTGAACAGGCCTATGTCCAGGAGTGGACTGCGATCCAAAATGTTTGCCTGGACGTTACCTTTCTAGTCCAACTATTGATTAAAAGAAACATCGTTGATGAATACAGTAAAAGTGGTAATCCCACAATCCTTTACTGAATAAATCTCCATAATATGATTAGGGGTGGTATGCGTGGTAACAATTTACCGAGACATTAGAAGTGGCCTTGAATTCATGTTGTGCTTATAAGGTTTCCTAAGCAGTCGGACTAGAGGGGATTTGATCCTATGTACGAGACCTAGGGCTGGTGATATTGACAGTTTCAAGTGTATGTTGACTTACTCTGCCCTTTTAATAGTGGGGAAGGTTATTGCTTTCCGTAGATGAAATAATTGTGTTTATTTTGTCTTTTTAAAAAGACAACTCCCTCTCTAGGTATTTGTTCCGTATTGTAATGGACTTTCTGAAGATTTATTTCTGTTAACACGGTCAACCGTGTTAACAGAAATAACCGTTAGTTATAGGTTGAAGAGAGTCGGAGACCGGTCATGTATTATATTCAAATCATACATGACCGGTCTCCGACTCTCTAATCTGAGATACAAGAAAACATTTAGACTACTAAATTTACGGATTCACCGATGACTTCACAATTACAATTTTTTCAAAAAATCTATTAAGAAAACATTTTGAGATCAGTATAAATACGTGAATAACTTACTTAAAACTAAAATTTCAATTTAATTATGATATTATTATTAAAAACTAGGTGATAGTTTACCGTTTACATGTCTACTAAACTCAATTAAAAATGTGATCTCACCAGGGCGTGTCTGTCAAGGTTATGGTGTTAACTGTTGGCAGACATGTAAATAACCGTGTTACTAAATAGTTAACCTCTTTCAAAAAATGAGTCTTGACTTTTTATATTAGTTATTTATATATGTATTTACACATATATTTTTTATTTTTTTTATTTATTTATCTTTAATGTACACACATGACAGATAAAAAAAAAATTACAACATACAAATGTGACAATCGCAATTCAATAGTGATGTTTATTTTATATTATCGACATCATAGATAGATTTTTTGTACAACATACAGAAAATTTATACTAAAGAATAACATAAGGATTAATAAGAAGAATAAGTGAAGATAACGCCGAAATATTTACGAACTACATAAAACCATAAACTTTTATGTCGTATATTTCTCTTCATCTTTCGCACAATAATAAGTCAAACTTGATAGGCTCATAAAAGGCCCTCCGGGCTATAAGAGTTCTTGTATGTATAGGGAATACAAGTTTATAAAAGCAGTGAAACGTTTTCCAACAAAAGTTAAGATATAGCGTCAAAACCGGCTCATATATTACTTATATTATACTCTGTTCAGAAATGTTGCGTTTGTCATTGTAACAACGGGGCATTGTAATATTGTTCTGTGTTTACATGACGAGCGAAAAACAACAGAACTCAAAAAAAAAGAATTAATTCATTCTCGTATCATTTATATTTTGATGTCTTAAAATGCGGGAAATGGTATACGATATGAACTTTAAAGAGCTGATTCCTGAGAGCTGGTTCAAAGTGCATGTGCGCACATTTGATGCATGCGCAAAGAATACTCGAATAAATATATGGTAAATCAATATTCGCAAAGCACGTGTAAATGGTATAGATGGTGCTGCTGCTCAAACCGGGTATCGCCGGGTCAAAATTACTTTTGCAATCGGTATTGTGGATCATTATTGCAATTTAATGACTAAAAAACTACGTTATATTGTTGACACGGAAATGCCATGTTAAAACGCACGTGGTAGGCTTGATTTTAGAGTTTTTAATTATTGGAAGGACTTATTACAAGCATATTAAATTAAGCCACAATTACTGGTGGTAACGTAGGCTGAGAGAAATCTTCATTAAAAAGTTTCTGTCAAGAGCGCACGCGTGTGCACTCGAAAAGGTTTTTTTTTTCAATATATTTTATTTATTTACCTGTGTAGTTAGACTTATTCATTGCCAACTCACTAAAATTCAAATTCAATTCAAATTCAAATCTTTATTGCTAAGTGTAGGTACATTTCGTCATCGTATATTATATAACTTAGTAGCCTTATCCAGGTCTTGCAAATTATATCGCATTCAAATTATATAAAATATTTTTTACTAAAACTATTTAAAGCATAAACTGTTTGAACCGTATTTCAGTAAAATTCTTCTTTTTAGATAAACTTACTGCATCAGGTATTTTCATAAGGCACGTTCTGCTAGCTCAGGCACTAATTTTTTAATCTGTAAAGATCAAATTCAAAACCACTTACAATAATAATAATAGGTTATTTGCCCACCGCTCACATAGTTATCATTATAGTGTAACCCGTCTGATTCCATGCTAAAACTATTAAAAATCATTTAAAACCTAACATCAAGTTAATTGATAGCATGCATTGAAAATTATACATTTCTAATATTACTTTCTGCGAAAACCGCAAATGCTCGGTAGGGTGGAAAAGAAAATTTTCTCTTTAACCAGAAATTATGCGCAAACTGTTATTTAGTAACAATCTTGATAATAGCATTAGAGAGGGGAAATTTATCGTTATTAGAATCAGCCGGCACTGTGACTGGGGTCAACGCTTTACGTTTGTTACCTAATGCTATTGATGTGGCAAATAACATACTATTGCACTATGGTTAAGTTTGTATAGTAATACTAGCAGACAAACGCATCTTCGTCTGCGTTGATTTTCTATCATGCTCGACTTCTGGTGGTCTAAGTATGTTGGTACAATTACGAACATAATTAGACCATTAGAAGTTTAGACAAAGATAGAATAGTTTCTATCTTGGGCACGCCAGCAAAACTCATTTAAAAAAAAAACGTTTAGAAAATTTCGAATATAGATTAGAAAATTTCTGAGTTCATCGTGAGTATTAATGCGAAAATAATGTACATTTGTGTTTAAGGAAAAAAATGAGTTAAGTGATTAGAAAATTACCCTTATTTTCCTAATCGTAGTGTTTGGGGAATCTATTTTTAAGTTTCAATGAGACTTATATTATATTTTAGGTTAAAAAATATGTTGGCAAACCACAACCATTGGTAAACACGGTTTCATAAATTGGCTATCTCACTGTGCTATCTTTGTCTTTAAACGATTTTTAATATGTTAATATGCAGGTTGTTTCGGAGCCTATAAATCTATCTAGCTAGCTACTAATTGTTAACGAAGACCACTATTGCTGTAAAGTTTACAGCAGTTAATAACTACCGATACTAAATTATTTACAATTTCATTTGATAACCCTCCTAATTAACATTCTGTATCGTCAACCTGTGACGTCATTAGTGATGCACCCTAGCACACGACATCACTTGACATGTCAGTTGCATTTAAATTACATTTAAATGAAGAGGAACCATGTGATTTAACTTTATATGTTATGCTAATTGTACTGTAAATAAATATTTTTCATTTCTTCCTTATATTTATTATTTGATACTAGCTGTCTAGTTGTCGCACATTGTGGTAGCTATAATGTACCATAAGAAGCCACATTGATGAGAAATAAGGAACAAAAATGATATGAACAATAAAATAAAGATAATATTTGCAATGGATCGTATTTAGAGTCATAATTTGGGACCAATCAGTTTCAACAATGTTTGAATTTTTAATACATTCACAAACCAACTTATCATTTTTTAAAATTACGTTTTCCTTAAAAAATATTTTACTATGAAGCTCGAATAGTTTTCCTATGAGAAACCCAAGATGAAAAAGTTACAACAACAACCCATAATGTCCCACTGCTGGGCTCGGGTCTCCTCTCAGGAGAGGGTTAAGGCCATACATCCCCACGCTAGCCAAGTGCGGGTTGGGGACTGGCAAGAATACGTTGTGGCTACGTAAATCTTGCCGTTGGATGTTTTTAAGCCGCCCAAAGGCCTCCAACTAAGCTTCACGACTGCTATCGTATGATAACAACCGGGACCGACTGCTTAACGTGACCTCCGAATCACGGAGACGCTCATGGTAACATGCCACTAGCGGTCACCCATCCAGGTACTGACCGTGCCATCGTTGCTTACCCTCGGTGATTATTTCTAATCACCGAGTGCAACTGGGCTATGAGCGCCTTTGATTGAAATATGATTTGATGAAAAAGTTAACCTAAGAAAACCACCAAGTATACTCGTGTTATGTGTCAATCTGTCCTAAGGGAAATTAAATTGTATTGGTACAAATAATCAACTCAGCAGCTTTGCAAATTTCGATTCTACGTTTGATCGAATGTATTTCGTCTAGTTCCGCAAACTATTTCTTTTGAAAACAAAATAATTTCAATTAAAACTTATTTCATTTGTTTTAGTACGTAGTTAAAACTTAAGCTTCATTTCATAATTTCAGTCACAAAAATTAATAGGTCTAATTATAAGCTCAACGCCTTGCCAATTTCCAATTTTGAATTAACAAGTAAACTCACAAAGAAAAACCACTTTAATGAAATTACCAAGGAGGCTTGCTAACGGAGATCAGACTCATAAAAATACCAATGAAATTAAAACTACACACATACCTACAAACATATTTGAACTGTTCATCTAACTCTACATTTCTTGCAGGTAAGTTATTGCTTTGCCGGTTTAGAATAACACCTAAACATATTCCAACCCTCCTATACCCCATTGTTTGGAGTTTACAGTCCCCATGGGAAAGAGAATCGGTTCTTTATCCGTAGGGGCCCTATGCGTACCTAAAACATATTTTCAGCACGTGCAGCAGCAGCTTTCGTTGGTAATATATATTTCACACAATTTAACAATTATTTCTCTGCGAACATGGTCCCAATTTATATATTGATGTTGCATACAAAATAGAATAAAAACTTCTTTTATCTTTTGTAAAGATAGAAATATAATACCTGGATATTTATTTTTGCTAAATAGTAAATTTTAAAAATTAATCTTGCTAGATCGATTTATTTCCCTCGAAGCCGTTTCTGAGAATCAGTTTATATACATATACGAGAATAGTTCGTTTATAGGTATTAGATGTGCAATGATCTGAAAGCATATAGCAAAAGTTTTGAAACCTAGTTTCATTGTGATAATAATACTTGTTTTCTAATATATATAGTATAAAAGTAATCTATAAGAAAATTTATCTATAAATCTACGTAAATCTAAAAACTAAATATAAGTTCACACTTTCTGTAAATTACTCAGAAATGACTTGATTCTAGTAAGGTAATCACAATGAAACGTTTAAGTTGAATAATTTCCTTGATTAAAAGAGTGATAAATATCTGATGTTCTCAGAAATACTATTGATCCGTCTATATAAGCTATTCATATTTTACAAATCTTCAAAGTACTTTTAAAGGTATAATAGCTGCACACTATGGTATTACCCCCGATTTTTTCATGTAAGTATCATATATATTTCCATATCCATTTAGTGAAAAGCTGTTAATTTGAAATCATAAACAGACAATTCAATTTCGATTATATATATATATAGATAGTTGTTATTAAAGCGAAAGATCTTTCACTCGAGGCCCAATCGATACCCCTTCAGCCATCCAGCTGAGAGCCCGGGTCTCGTTCCGGGAGCCGGCGTGACCCAGTTATGTCCTAGTTTATTATAACACGGAAAGGATGGATGTCACTGGTGAGAGCCATTGAGGAAAATTTGCTTTTAGAGGTTTAATACTTGAACACGATTGGATATTATTACTAAACTAGTTGACCCCGCAAACTTCGCACCGCCATACTTTTTCCACAAACATTTTTTAAATTTCGGAAAAAAAATAATTATATTTTTATATAGTGACGAACTTCGGCAGTATATCATTTTTAGTTTTCTTGTAATTTGCTTCTATACAAACCTTGAGCTGAAAATAACAAACACATAAAATATTAAATTTCTATATCACTAAAAGTTGTCTGGAAGAGAATGGGCATAACATAGTTAATAAATACATGAATAAAAAAAAAGAATTATCCAATTTGATGCAATTGAACGGAAGTTATGCGCGTACATACATTTCGGTCATCCATTTTTATTTATATAAAAAAATATATAGTACAGCTATAATTTGCTGGTGATTCAAAGCTACAGGAAGATGGAGGTTAGATACACATGTTCTAATTTCCTATGTTTATACATTTCAGTAACCATTTACCATTTGATGCTCTTAACAAAAGTGCAAATTATTAATATCTAGCGATGAGCCCTGCTTGGCACCAAAGTCTTTGAAATTCACGGATTCTTTCGGAACCTTCATCTTGAATCACAAAATGCATTAAAATCCGTTGAGTACTATAAAGATCTAAGCGAACAGACAGCGAAAATGACTTCATTTTATTCCAGGTAAAGATTTTTGATATAAGTGTGTTATAAGTAAAAAATCATTAAAAGCAAACGAGGGTAATGCACATTCTCTCGACAGAAAAAAAAACATTGAAAGCGCTATAAAACTCACAAGCCGCCATGTTACCATAGACAGTATACCCACCATAGACAAGAACCCCATTTGTCAAGCGTTTGTTTGCTGTCGCTCCAGAGGCCCTTGTTTGTACTGCGTCTCATTTGTTTTGCGTACTGTACTCACTAAGAGGTCTTTTTAGTGTATCTACTTGTAAGTACTTACAATACTTGTTACTTGCTTACTATACTTACTCATGTGTACATGAGTCACACTGCAGTTTGGGAGAATATTTACTATGAAATATATATAAAAAAAAAATTGGCAGACATAAGGACTGCCGACGGAAGTGAAAACTTGTAATTTAGAATATTATTTGTAAAATTAATGTGTAAAATTAGAAATATTTACATGTCGGTGACGAAAAAACCATAAGATTTTCTCCTACCGTTAAAGTGTTCAACGTGTCTAAATAAGTTTTGCGACGTCGATGATATATATGGTGGCGCGAACTGATTAGATTTTCTCCTACCAAACCGTGTTTAACGCGGCTAAATATGCTTTCACTTCAAAAATAGTGCCGATAGTCAACTAGGAACTCACAGGATGATAACGATGGATAAAAGTCTATGTATTTTTAGTTTGCAAGTTTTTAATTGTTCTAGAATCATCATTGATGTATTAAATCTGAGACTCTAAAAGATAAAAAATATTTGCATATAGTGTTCATATTTATTTATTTATTTAATATTCCTGTAATTACATTATAAAAGGCGGACTTAATGCCATGGGTATTATCTTCCAGTCAACCTTTAGGTGGTGCAGAGCTGCGTGTAGCAGGTGTATTATTGGAGCGAGTGAAAATTATTGTTCAAGTTGTACAAGGTTGTTCAAGGTACATGAAGATATCATTATAAAACATAAATACGTATATTATACGTATACGTATACATACCCATATATATACACACACATATACATACACCCAATAATACATATACATATAGATATATATACATGCACATACACACAAATACACACATGCATATAAGATATGGGAAAATTACATACGTATGCAATGATAAATGGACACATAAGTTATACTGATAACTTCGTCAACAAATCTCGCTAATGATTGCGCACTCCAATCTTGAACTTTATATTTCTTCGTTCAAAGACATTTATTTTGTAAGATAGACAGACAAGAAGACGAAGCGTATACAAAATAAACAAGTACAGTCGGCAGACTACTTGTTTGTTCTCTTAAGATATTTATGTTGACTACTTGTCTGTGGAGTCTAGTGTCTTGAGTTTTTATAATACTTGAAAAAGAGGTCTTCAGATGTTAGTTTCCTTCAGTTTAATTTCGCAATAAGTATACAATCTTGAACTCCTTTTTATTTGTTTTTTTTTTATATTTCGGACATCTAACACACAACGCCATATAGTCCCAAACTAAGCAGAGCTTGTATTATGGGTACTAGATAACTGATATTAATACATAAATACTTTTTTTTTGTAAATACATACATATTATACATAGAAAACACCCAAACTTCGAAACAAATATTTGCAGATCATACAAACATTTGGTCCGACCCAGGATTCGAACCCGAGACCTCATGGACAGCAGTCGTACGCGTACGCTTCCACTGCGCCACCGAGGCAGTTTTGTTTTAAGATATTTTTGTTTCTAAGATTTTTGATTTATGTAAAATTTTAACACATCACTTCGCTCGATTATCAATAGTTACAGCAGCGTACGTGTCATGATAATAATGTATCAAAGTTTTCACACGGATCCCTAGCTTTTTTGAAAATATTTTTATTATATAGCCTGATTTTCTCAGCCTATTTTAATCATTACATCATTTATATAATTTAGGATTTTAATGTTGTAATAATATTTCAAATTAGTTCAGTAGTTTCGGAGTTCATTTTATTCAAACAAATAGTCAAATCTTACCTTTTAATGACATTAGTGTACAGAATGTAGCTCGGTCAACTAGTTACGGAGTCTATTCAATTCAAAGAAGCAAACTAACAATGAAAATTTTCCTCTTTATAATATTAGTGTTGATAAATCAGCAAAATTTAAAACTAGGCCTTACATTTTTGACATGATTGTCAAAAAGGTACATTTAAGTCAATTTACTGTATCTAGAAGATTTCCAGAGTTATTATATTTTATTATTTTGAAAGATAAAAGGATATTTTTTGACAAAAATGACGACATTTATTTTTATATTCAAATCGTGTATCGCCAAGGAACAAGAAAGCCGAAGCAAATTGGCAGGCGTGATTTCCGCACGTGTAGAGTATAAGAATTAGGTGGTTTATGAACGTGATTACCTACTTCAAAATATACACCTAAATTTGTCTGCCTCGTTGGTTTAGCGGTTAGCGTATGCGATGAGGTCTCGGGTTCGATTCCCGAGTCGGACCAAATGTTTGTATGATCTACAAATATTTGTTTCGGAGTTTGGGTGTTTTCTATGTATAATATGTATGTATTTAAAAAAAAAGTATATATGTATTTATATCAGCTGTCTAGTCATGGTACAAGCTTTGCTTAGTTTGGGACTAGATAGCGTTGTGTGTGATAAAATGTCCGAAAAAATATTTATTTTATTTGTTCCGCGATGATTTTAGATAGAATAAGAACGTATTATCTGCAATATCAACTAATGAGTAATAAAAACTAGCATATAAATGCTACGGACAATACAATACCAAATAACAAAACTTCCTCGATACGTGCCTTCGAAGGGATTCACATCCTTTCGGTTCATTTAACCTTCCATTTGATTAATCTAATCTAACTTTGTGCGAAACTAATATACTATATTGTGTTACTCAGCGTAATGGGATCGAGGAGACGGGTGGTAGAGTCGACGACTGCTGTTATTTTGTCGTTTGTCACATAGTTAGAGAATTAATGATATTAATATTAACGCGTTAATGATAATTTTGAATATACACATACATAGTCTAATGATACAAAGTACTCATTACTATTATAAGCATTTCAAAATCGTAATTCACATGAAATATCACTCATTCTAGAAAATAAAACTTGGAGTATAAAACTTAGAGCACCATGCTGTAGAATTGTGGAAGGAAATTAATCGCAGCCACTTCATGGCAAGATAACAGCCACTTCTGATTTAAAGAGGGATCCTGAAAATTAGATCATAATAATATAACATATTGAATAGTCTTAAAATCAACATTAAAGATTTGTTTTGAGAAATGTTATTGTAAAACACTTGTGACGCTAGTAAACTTTAGGTGTATGTCCTTCCTCAAGATCTCTATTCCATTGAAATCGGTGCAGAAGTTTAGCCGTCAAAACGTAATTGGCCGACAGAAAGACAGGCTAAATTGCTCTCAAATTTATAACATCAGTGACTAAGAACAAAATAAGTGATAAGGATAAAAAATTACTTGCTTACCGAAACGCGAACTTTTGCAAGTAATACTTTAATCAGTGTTCAACTCGCTTTCTCTGCCAGTGAAAGCTCCCTTTCAAGATTAATTAAATCCGTGATCCTCTGACAGAATACAGACAGAGTCTTAATTAAGTTTTCTTTAAAGATAAAGAACTTTACTAGGCTTTAAGTTTAATATATTATTATGTATTTTTTGGGCTGGTATTGATTCGAGAATTACCGAGCTTGAGTGAACACATGAATACCTTTTATATAATTCTTTGAGCCGATTAGCANAATTAGCAATAAGTAACAAGCGACACATATTAACAGCATAGTTCTGATGCTCTTAAATTCCATATATTATCTTTTTGGTGGCCTGAGAAGTATGAACATTAAAAAAATTTAAGAATTCTTGTAAATAAATCTGTACTTTTCATTTCACCATCGTCATGGATACATCGAATACGAGGAAAGCTTTAGTGTGTTTGTAAAACTCATCGTGACTACCAATACTGAAGGTTTTATAAGCCTCCGATA
The DNA here is from genome assembly GCA_003709505.1 of Hyphantria cunea. Classification (NCBI taxonomy): domain Eukaryota; kingdom Metazoa; phylum Arthropoda; class Insecta; order Lepidoptera; family Erebidae; genus Hyphantria; species Hyphantria cunea. The sequence goes on from PKRV01000273.1 coordinate 51,372, forward strand.
TCCTCAGTTACTCGGTGAAACACAATGCGAGCGCTGTTTCACACCGGTTTTCTGTGAGGCCGTCACTCCGGTCAAGCCGACCCATTCATGATGAAGCGTGGCTTTACCACGGTGTCAACTGGCATTAGCAGATACTTTTATTTCAGACTAGCTTCGCCCCAGAGTACTACATGCGGTTGTTGTTGTTACTACGTTTCATACTAACTACAGTTAGTACGAAATGTATCTAAATAATGTGCAGTAGCTTGAACAATTATGCGTATTTTTGTTGAAAAAAATCCCTTTACGAGACGTATTTACCGTTAAGGGTCACTCCCTACGACACTATCATAAAAAGGGGAAGATATCACATCGCGATTGTTTACCATTTTAGGGGTAGCTAAGTATTTCCTTAATGAACCGATCATGACTACAGAGCTTTTTCATTTGTACTCAAGAGTGAAGTCAGTTAGTGTATTTTATATCTAACTTGTGACAGTCTAACAGTGACATGGATTTACAAGAAATATAAGAAAATTTATTTCTCAATCACCATTAACCGCCTTTTATAGTTCATCGGTGGATATAGAGGCCTTTTTGTCATTACCTACTTGTTAAGATGTATTTTACTCCTTGACTAATTTCTTTTTTTTTAGTAAACGATGCATGCGACGGGCAAACGAGCAGACGTACCGCCTGATGGTAAGCGATTACCGCCGCCTATGGACACTTGCAACACCATAGGCGTCACAAGTACGTTGCCGGTCTTTTGGGGATAGGGAGGGGAGAGATTGGGATAGGATATAGACCTCCGATTTCCTCACTTACTCGGCGAAACACATCGCAAACGCTGTTTCACACCGGTTTTCCGTGAGGCCGTGGTTTCACTCCGTTAGTACCGTCTCATTCGTGCCGAAGCCTGGCTCTCCCACGGTAAAAAGATTTTTTTGTTTTATGTTACCTTTAAACAATTTTGATGTTGGTTACATTAAAATACTGAAATTTTAAACCAATTCATACTTATATTATAAATAAGGTTTTCAGGTGAACTTCGTATCGCTATATATTGCTTTCGTAAATATTTTTTTAAATTTCAAAAAAACTTATTTTAGGAAATATGCCTACCTCAGCTTCCCACAGGCAGTATACAGTCGGGGATGAAAAAAAACATTCTTCTTGTGACAAACCTTGTCCTAACAATAACGAACACATAGAAAAAAAAATGATAAGATTTGGTGCAGTCGATCGGCAGTTATGAGCGTACACATTCGGCGATTCATTGTTATTTATATAGATTCGAAAGTAACTCTGTCTGTTACACTTTCACGGCTAAACCTCTGAACCTATTTTGATTAAATTTGCTAATGCGATACTTTGATTCTTTAGGAAATATTTAGGCTACTTTAACCGCGGTATACTTACCTATAAATAAAATAAAAAATAACAAAGAATAGAATAGAATAAAATCGAAAACTCTTTATTTGCACACTATAATATTACAGTTAGAAGAGAGTACATAAAATGCGAGACGGAGTGTACAAAAGCCCTTTTATTTCCTGTAAATTTACAATGCTGCATATATTAGTATCGTTCTTATCCTATATTATTATTACTACTTTTTTTATTTCATGTAAATGTATATACGATATATTATTAAAGATTTTCAAAATAAACCACAAATTGTTTCTTTGAAAAATACAAAGTTTCTTTTTATTTAACACACCCTTACAATATTAATATAATTATTGGTCAACTATGACAATTACATTTGATTATTTTACCTATATTCGTGTGTCGTATTTTATCAATTTTTAATTTTCAGCAAGCTGCGCTCGAGTCATACTTGCATATATAAATATATAACTAAAAACGCCAGACAATGCCAACTTTTCACCACAATTTGAAGGAAATCCAAATTTAGTTTCTACAATACATAGTAGGATCACTAACACGAGTGGTCTCATCAATCACGTATTGTGACGTCATGAATGACATCACAATACGAAGTGCCAAATGGGTGTGTATTGACATTAACCACCCCTCTAGTATTTATATCGATTTTTGGTTCTTCATTGTCTTGTTTTGGCTAATGTTGGAGCTTACTTTGGAGTTGTAACTATTATCAAACGTTAAATATCACTTAAGAATATAAATCTAAGTGATTACGCTAAAGTAATCTAGAAAACGTTTAAAACTCTTACCTATTATCCATAAAGTTTAGAAAAGATTTAAGTAGCCTATGTCACCGGGTCATTATTACGAATCTTTTGACAAATTATTAATTGAAATCAGTTTAGTCGTTACGTTTCAACATACAAACATACATGGACCGACAAAAAGATATCTTTCCGTTTTGACTTCACCGTGATTGGGTAAAAACGACTCTCGGAACTACATGACAAAGCGCAAACAAGCTTAACAAAACAAAATACAATGAGTATTTATATAAAGTTTTTTTATCGGTAGTAAGAAATTTGCATACTAGTATTCTGCCTCGTTTGTCTAGCGGTTAAAGTATGTAAATGCCAATCAAGAGGTCGGTTGAAATCCCGGATGGGGCCAAAAGTGTTATTGAGTTTCTCTGCTTATATAAATACTTAATAACAGCTCGGACCCTGTATCTGGGGCTCTAAGCCCCCGTGACTTAAAGAGCACGTAAAGCTGACGTGTCGGTTAACCGTCGGATTATATGGTGAGAGAGGGATCAAAAGGTGCTCCTATCTGCTTTTTCTTTCCATCAGGAAGACATAAATTTGAAATAGTGTTTCACGAGCTTTAAAAGCAAGAAACAACCCTAAATCACATACAAAAATAATGGTTTGTGGAAATTCTAGTTAGTAATAAATAAATAGAAACTTGCTGTGCCCGCAACATCGTCCCCGTGGAATAGTGAATTTGGAAAGCTTGTATACAACCTTTTATCCCCCTCCTTAAGCCTTTTAAAACCTTTCGTAATAAAAATGTCATTTCTCAGGCTCTAGACTATTTGTGTACGAAGTTTCATTTCAATCGGTTCAGTAGTTTTGGCGTGAAAGCGCGACATACAAACAGAGTTACTTTCGCATTTATAATTTGAGTAAAGATATCATAGATATAACACGATAATAATACTTTGGATATTTTCGAAGCTAACAGCAACGTTGCCAATAGTCGATCCTTTAAAAACAAACTGTAATCTGAACAAACGCTGTATATTGATTCACAAATCACCATAGAAAATCCCCTACAGTAGGGTGGCAACCCTATTCAATGGGTTTTAGGGGTGTGACATAATTGCTCGCGTGGCTTGCACCAAGTTCCCCATAAATGCATTGGTAAGGGTAATATAAGTTCTTTTAGATTTATAAATTTATTTGAAAATAAAACTCCACAAAAATTATTGCTTAGCTTATTATCTTGACTACTTTAATTGCGAATCGATACAATAATATAATACTGCATCACATTAACACAACGCCATCTATTGCCAAACAAAGCGGAGCCTGTACTAGACAACTGATATTAATGCAAATGTCCTTTTTTAGAAATACATACATATTATACATAGAAAACACCCAGACTCCGAAAAAATATTTACGGTCGTACGAATATTTGGTCGGATCCGGGAATCGAACCCGAGCCCTCAAGCATAGCAGTCGCATACGCTACCATTGCGCTAATGAGTCTGTGGACAGTCAAAATTAAATTTTGACTGTCCGCCTTCTTGGTCTTTATCAGCCCATTGGCACGAATATTTTAGCCCTTATATTTTCACTAATGTATTTAATGTTATAATGTCTAAAGTATATAAAGTATATAAAGTTAAAAATAATATCTAAGTTTACCCTAGTAACTATTTTTTGAATTCAAATAATATATAAATAGACCTTTATGAACACACAAAGAACGTTAATCTTTACAACAAAAACTGTCATATAAGGCTTATTAATATTAATGAAATTATTACGTTCTATTCGCCGGCTTTCTCCCTCCGAGGGGTGGTTTGGGGGTTGTAATAAAATGTCGATGACAAATTCTACATGACAAACGGTTTTAAAATAAAATACGGTACTAGTATTTTGTTATAAAGATAAGTAATACAAGTTTGGAGCTGTTTACATTAAAGGTGGGATGCCTTCAAAAATTCGGGTCTACAAGATTTCACAAAAAAAAACATCTTTAAGTATGTAAAATATATTAATCATAAATAAGTGGTCGAAACTCAGTGGTTGAAATTCAACTATAATTCATTCTTTGTTAGCTTGTACGTTCTTCCTCCATATACACTTTAATTATGCGAAATTTTATATTTCTCCGTTTTTTGATTCACGTGTTCACGATGATGATGTTCTCCTAGTCCATTACGGCTACGTTGGCTAGTCCCAACGGAAACCAGCCAACTACGCAGGAGATATTATAGTGCACAAGTGTGTGCGCAAACTTAGGTACACTCTCTGTTCCCTCTCTCTCATAATCCGATGGGACGGTTAACCGACACAATCGGGGAGTTTAGGCGCAGGACTGACATAACTACTATCCGGTGGTACCCAAGTGGTTATCAGCACAAAAAAATAATAATAAAATAAAATGGCGCAGGACCGACAGCTTTACATGCTATCCGATACACGGGGGTTCAGACCCCTACTTTGAAACTCCGAGCTGTTATTAAGTATTCCCATACCATTCACTTTTGGCCCGACCCGAGATTCGAACCCGAGACCTCTGGATCGGTAGTCGCATACGTCAACCATTAGACCAACGAGGCTGTTAAACGTCACGTATTATAGATAGTGTTAGAAATAAAGAAATACCTATTATTTTCCTTACGGAGCTGTTTTAGTTGGCTGTTTTATTATTTTGTATTGCTTTAAATCATAAAGTTTAAAGTAAACTTAATTTAATTTATTGATACATGTCTGAAAGCCGGCCTTCGACCCTTTCAATAGCTCATACAAAAGTAGGCATTACTGTTTTTATTCCATTTTCAATTATAACTTTTTAATGTTCAACTGACATGCAATGAGACAGTACATAGAACATAGATAACGATCAAGTTTGTTTTATGTCTATCATTTCATGTAAAAAAATTAATAATTAGGTTATTTATTAGATTGTCAACACATCAAAACGCCGTCCACTGCTGATCGAAGGTCTCTCCCAAGGAGTGTCCAATATCGCAGTCTTGGGTACATCAAATACATAAGACGGCTCAACTGTTCACCAAACCGTGGATAGAATTAATAAGAGCTACTATTTGAAGTCTGAAAAAGTGTGGTTTAAATTCAGAGGGTTAATTGGTGTTGTCTTGTCCGCATCCATCTGCTGCTAGCCATTTGCTTCAGATTGTCGGTCCATTAATATGCATAGTATGTGATTAATGAATTCACAAATAGTCTTTGAGAAATCTGCAACGGAAGAAACAACTGCGATATCGCCCATTAGTATACTCTTCTCCTTAGCCTATCTTCAACGTGGGAGAGCCATACTTCTGCATGAATGGGCCTGCTCGATCGGAGTATTACCACGAAAACATATGAAACCGGTGTGAAACAGCAGTTGCGCTGTGTTTCACCGAGTGAGTAAGGGTACCGGAGGCCCATACTCCAAAAATATTGTCTAATATGATTAATCATGTCAACATTAAATAATTATTAATAAAATTTGGATGGATCAAATGAATTCAAGCCATGCATAATGCTGACGAAGAGTTTGTGTGCCTAAATAATTCCAATTATCAAAGTCTCTTTACATCATCAGCATTACATTATGTAAACTAAGTTTCTTACATAGCAATTAAAATTTTCACAGTACACTGAATTCAAAAAAGGTAAAACTAAATTGGTGGCAATCTCACCCTCTCTACGCACATAGAATTTACAAGAACACTCAACTGTTCACCAAAGGGTGGACAGAATTAATGAGTACTGATATTTAAAGTTCGAAAATATGAATTGTTTTAAGCCTAGAGGGTAAAATTTTAATGGTGTGTTCTTGTAAGTGGAAAGCAAAGAGCTGTGAACATCTCGATTACTTGGTTAACATGTTCATTCAGTATCTAAAGGGTTGTCATTTTTTATATATATATGTATGTATTTTTTGGAAACCTATTATGAATGGTTGAGATGTTATAAGGTGTAACTCCTTTACAGAATACTAGCTGAGCCTAGCGGTACAAAGATATTGTGTGAATTGTATCTTTATAAATTGTAGCCTATGTGTTATTCTGATGTAGAAGCTATATTATTGTAAAGTTTCATTAAAAGCCATTCAGTAGTTTTCACGTGAAAGAGTAGCAAACTTCCAACCATACTTACAAATTAGTAGGATTTCTAACAGTTTGGTTAACTAAACATCTATAAATTTGTTTCATTTAATTATTGTAGTGTATGTCATTTATGAGAAGTAATACAGTAAAACTAATGAAGCAGCTTAAAGATTACTCAAGTTTTATACTTCTTATCATCTTCAACTTCTTTAACTGCCTCGGTGGCGCAATGGTAGTTTATGCGACAACTGTACTTGAGGTTTCGGGTTCGATTCCCGGGTCGGGCCAAAAGTTTGCATGATCTGCAAATATTTGTTTCGGAGTTTGGGTGTTTTCTATTTTTAACATGTACGTTTTTAATAAAAAGTATTCATATATTTATGTCAGTTATCTAGTACCTGTAATACAAGCTCTGTTTAGTTTGGGACTAGGTGGCGTCGTATGTGGAATGACCAGAATATGTATGTATTTATCATAAAGAGCGAATTTGAAGAATTAACAATTCAGCTGATGAGACAGTGTCCAGACGCTTTGACAATGTTCGGGCTGCCGTAAAGCTAGCCGTGCCGGTCGATAGCCGTACACGACTAGGTGACGCCGACGTGGCAGTAACGACATCAGACAGACTATTGGGTAGACATGTTTATTCAAAGTATTTTCTATGTATCTTTACTAGCTATATCGTGACAATAAAGATTAGATATACTTTTGTTGGCGCTGCTTAGGGGAGACCTTCGTCCAGCAGTGGACGGTGATTGATTGAACGTATTCCTTTTATTGTTATTTTCTTGTAAAATACACAACTAATTAACATATTTAAGAATAAATATTGTGGAGGAATGGATGTTATGTCCCTCCGACGCAAAGAGGAGGAGCCTACAAAAAAGACTTGGTTATTGTTTCTGGCTTGTTACCGCCCGACGGTTGGTGTTAAGAAGTTGTGTATATGCTCTTAGATGTGAGAACTTCTACATCGCGATACAGGACTAGTAATTACTCCGTAGTTCGAGGTGTATTCGATAGATGGCGCAGTAGTATGTTAGCGTATGTGTCTATTTTATATATGTTTATATCAAAAACCAAATACCATAGATTCCTGGTAAGTGTTAAAATTTAAAGCACCTTTTTAAGGAGAGCTACTGTAGTGAGTTAGTTATTTAAAAATGTTGATGTGATTTGTTGAATGATTTGTAACCACAAGGTATTCGTTGGATTAATAGTTGAACCTACTTAAGGAAAATAGTTGAACCTTTAGGGAAAGAGAATACGTAAAAGCTAATTTGTGTCCTTCTATACCCCACTATTTTCATCTAATAGTGGGCTGTTAGGTATATATTACATGAAGCAGTAGTACAGTAATAGACTTGGTTTTAAAAGCTCTCTACAAACAATTTCTTTTTGAAGGATTTTTTACATTATAAAGAATGTTCTAAAGATATTCTCTAACTTGAGTTTTTAATTTAAGATTTAATTTAATTTAACTTAAGAAAATACACAGTTCTTTTCGTTTTCTTTATTAATAGAACTCCAACATCAACCCTCCAGAGGCTGTTATCCTTCACAGAATATTATACAAGGCCGATGTCTATCTAAGATTATTTACCAAATTCTTTGCATTTGAAATATGCTCAAGAGATTTTGGTACGTCCTTCGGTTTTCACTAATGTGAATATACTGTATACATGGTGCATGATACATAAAATTTCGTGAAATATTTATTTGCATTATTTATAAAGCATATAAGCTTTGTCTCAGCCCATATCTAAGGAACAAATCACTGTACTTTGTATATTAGTAGCCAGTTATAAGTAGCATGTGTGGAAGAATGCGTTTCATGTCGCTCCAACACAAAGAGAGGATCCACCGACCAGGCGAGGTGATCATGCCTGCGGGCCACACACATACAACATGTTGTATGTTGTGTGTTCAGCCCAAATGTTCACGGTAGGATGTTGTATATATCCTAATCGGCGCGAGAACTTCTATTGCGCGATTTAGGATTGGTAGGTTTTTAGTTTCCTTCGTTACTCCATAGTTCGACATATCTTTGGTAGATGGCCCTGTAGTGTATTGTTGCGTTGTATGTGGAAGTCGCCACACATATTTAGCCGTCATTTCCTGTTCCCATGAATATCTATGGCAATCGTTACTGGGAAGTTAGTGTCATCATATTTACAACTAGTTCAACCATCGAATTGATTTAATTCTAAGGGTTGTGAAGGTGCAATGAAAACAGTGTAATATTTAATAAGCTGATTTTCTATTAAAACCGGTTGAATTAGTAGCCTTTTCCAAACAACCTTAAGAATAATTAAGACTTTATTTTAACCTTTATAAGAAGTATCGGGTTTATTTACAGTTCTTTTTTTTCTTTATTATCTTCAAGAGTTTATAGTACAGCCTAACGGACAGAGCTATAAACCCTCGCAGAGTAAAACCTTCCAAAACTTTTAGCAAAATGAAAGTAGTTTGAAAGGTTCGGCTTACATAAATATATTTGAAACCATTTCAGCAAACGACAGGTAATAAAACTCCCAGAGGCTTACGTCAGTAGTTTTGAGACAGAGATAGAAATACTATTTATAAGGATTTAGATCGAGTTGAATATTTATTGTACTACATCTGTTACATCAGTATTTTATACAATGAAATATATTATAGGCTTGGGACACTATTTTCAGTACTTTCGGTTTCAGTAAATATAGAGGGAGACAGTAAAGTGAGAAGTTAAGAAGAAGAAAAAGAAAGCGAGCTCTAATTTCTGATTACTCTATAAAAAGAAGGCATTGTGAGATATTTGCTTATATTAGAAGTGGTAAATTTAAATTTATACACGAATGTGAATTTTATTGTGCTGAACATGAATTTGATCCGATCACACGTGTTCTCAAATGACGTCACTCAAATTCTTAAGCAGTAACGATTTTTTTCTGGAAAACATATTGTAAAACCAATGTTCCTTTTTATCACGTGGTAGGCAATAAGGATAGTTACTTTAGCTGTTGCTCCACCCACGCATAAATTGTACAAAGTACCTCAATAACAGCATTAGTAAACCCGAAATGACCTCTTAGAGCATGTCTGAGAGGGTCTTAAAAGATTTATGTCACTAGTGTTAATAGACAACATAGTACCAACGGTTTGTTATTTTTGTTAACAGGCGGACGCGAGCACCGCGTTCCTGCGAGCTGCTCGCGCAGGCCAGATAGAGAAGATTATTAGCCTGCTCGAACAAGGCGTTGACATCAACGTTAGCAATGCGGTAAGTGATTTAAGACTTATACATATACTTATATGCTAGTAAGTAGTAACTAATTATGATGATCCACTCCTATTCAAGTTCGGCTGCTCAGACGCAAAACTATAATTTTTGGAACACCAAAAGTGTTGTGCTATTTCAAAAAGCGCCGAGGAGACCGTTTAAACTACTGCGTTATATATACAGTTATCAAATCGCTTAATATCATCTGTATTTGGAAAAAACAAACGTCACATGGTTACCATGAAGAGATTCCACTTTGAGAGATAAGGCCGATAATTGTAATGACTTAGCATTAAGCCATTTCTTTGTTTAACTAGTGTATTATGAAAACATTTTTATTTATCAATTTTTATTAGTAGTTTAGTCACAATAACGCAGGTTATGGCAAGAATANAATAACAAACTATAGTAACTTGAAATACAACAAAGCCATCTTGTCTTTTAATGTGCATTATTCTCATGATAGTTCTTATACTAAGATAGGTAGGTAGGTAATACTGTACACGTTTGTAAGTGATTAATAACATGTCACGCAAAACCACACCCTCACACATAGTTGTGACTGGTTTGATGAGCAGTCCTTGACCTATTAAATGTTTGACCTGGTACTTCGAAACTTTAATTAGAAGCCATAATTATGTAGGGTAGGATTTTTTTGTGAGATATTCGTTAATTTCATTGTTGGTGTAGTTGACTGTCTTTAAAAACGAAAAGGAATAGATTTCTAAGTACTGCTCTAGTTGAAAAGACCAAATTATTTTTCTTCTACATTTAACTCGTCAAATGTCGGCTGCACACACGGGTGTGCATAAGCGGTACACTCCAATTGTTCGTGGATTTTTAACGTTTCGATTCTCTTATGGCACAAACCAAATTCACACTACGATAGCCTAGTTTTTAATCTACATATCTTTCATACTTCTCATAACTTGCAAAACGGAACGAAGAAAAAAAAAAAAAACTTTTTAGTGCCGCGTCAAATTGACAAAAAGGCGCCATGCCATTCTCGGAACACAGGTGTTAAGTGCTACCAAGAATTAGTGAAAAAAATGTATAAAAGGAGGAATCGGTGAGTAAGTACATTTATATGATACATATACAGAATTACTGGGATATTAATGAAGTAAATGTGTGCAGTGAGATTCATTTGAGAAATAGTGTGAACATGGAGTAAAATGTAAAAAACTTTTAGAGTATGTTTATTTTTACGCGAGTGGCACAGATATTTTGTCACATTATTTATAAAAAAAGGCTTCGGAGTGTTTTGATATGTACATAAGTTTTTAGATTATTTGTCTGCAAATACATTGATAATACTAGTTCTTTGTATTATTACATTACTTAGGTGTAATCGTGTTTCAAACAACACGAAATAATAATTCTCGCCATTTCGGAGAAATGGCGGGAATGCCATGTTCAAAGTACAGGCAGGCACAAAACAAAATTGATTATTTTTTTTAAAACAAGAAAATTAAGTTCATTTAATTACTTATAAATAGTAATATATTTTTAAACATAATAAATAACCGCTCATAAATCAATATCGACCAATAGCAATAATTGTAATTAATTACGTCACGCGCGCGTAGGTATGACGCTCGCGGTCCGCCGAGATAGCGGGATTTTTCATCGTTAAATGTAAATATTTGTTTTATTGTGATAGTTTTGTGTTTTGAAAGCTAATGAGTTATGTTTTAAGTGCTTATGTACTTGTGTAATAACTATTACACAAGTATAAACTTATGGGTGCTAGTGTATGTGTAGAAGTTATATATTTTATATTAAGAATGGAAATATTGACATCAATGAGTGAAAAAATCACGACATACAAATATATCACATGATTTCTCCTATATGTAAGTATTTCTTGATAAATTACGTAGTTAATTACATGGCAAATTTTATAGCGATTACAATGATGTGCATATTATAAGATATAATTACATTTTAATACGAAAAAAACTTATTTCTCTGTGACTACTACCAAAATATTTTGCGAACCGCTTAAAAGTTTAGCACACCACAATAAATCATTTTCTTTCTTTCTTCTTTCTAATGCAGATGCAAAGATGCAAAGCTTTACTTTATACAAAAAGAAATCTTACCTTATAGGACGAATTTATAACTAAGTCCTCAGTTTCTAACTGAACAAGTTTTAACGTTTCACGAATTTTTAGAAATCATCATTCTTGAAATATTCTCAGCACCTGTTATTGATATCGGCGTATAGGATACACAATCGTTAGTATGAATGTGAAAATGTAGAAATAAAGGGCATCTTGTGAAGTAAATACAGTTCGATTTGCATTACTACTTCAATAACAAATATTATATTAATACAAATGAAACCATATTCAACTGTTAGTACATACAATAAGGCTAGCAAAAAGTGTGGCATAGAGTTATAAAAAATATGACCCGGAAGATCCATAAATGTAATAATCCTACATTAATTTTGCAAGGAAATTCTTCTAACCATAAACTGTTTGTAAGTTTAACATAGACTCAAAACGTATGTAAATAGAGTTGAATTTTGTTAAACAAGCTTTTACGTACTTTTATAACTTTTCCTAGCATTTAGGTTAAGCACGCAATGCTGTCACGAACAAAGTTGTCATGTAAACTATAGATATCTAAATACAACCCAGAACTGTGTCAGCTTGGTGTGCACCTAATAATGTACTTAAAAATGTATCTGTTTTATATATTGTCATAATTTAGTTTGATGAATATTAGTGGTGTGAGAGGGTGAACCACAATCTTTCGATCACAGTCTTACCTGCCCGCGGTGCACCATGACGAGGCTCTGGCACCCGACCGATGGCGGTGTGGGATTGTATCTGGCAACGTTATAGAAATGTTCAATGTGTCAAACAGGGTAGCGTACCTCATTGTCAAGCTTACCGAGAGGCATAGCCTCAAGATAGTACAAGTGTATGCACTCACTTGGGTCCACTACAATGCCAAAGTGGGAGTCCAATTTAACACTACAAAGACACAAGTTTACAAGTTTGCGCGTTCACTGCTAAAAAACTACCGTGGGTCGTATGTCCTCGTTTTGAAGACACTTCCCCATCTGCTTCTGCAAATCCAAGTCCAGTCCAATGAAATCCAATTTCGTGACCATTTGGAGGGTAAGGCCAAATTGGCCCCGAAGAAGCTCGGCGTGCTCAACAGATCGAGACAGTATGTCACTCTATCCCACCGCCTTTTGCTTTATAAGATGCAGGTCCGGCCTCACATGGAATACTGTCCCCATCTTTGGGCGAGGGTAACCCAATACCAGTTCCTACCTTTGGACCGCATTCAACGGAGAGCGACTCGAATCGTCAATTTCAAGGAAATTTCAATTCGGATAGACTCATTGGCGCTGCGTAGAGATGTGGCTTCACTGTGCATCTTCTACCGCATTTACCATGGGCAGTGCTCCGAGAAATTGTTCGGGCTGATTCCTGCCGCCTCTTTCCGCCATCGTCCTTCGCGACAAAAATTTCACCCCCATCATCTAGATGGTTGGCAGTCCACAACTGTGCGCTTTTCAAGGAACTTTCTGCCTCGCACAACAAAACTGTGGAATGAACTGTCAGCTGCGGTAGTCCCGGGCCAATATGACCTTCAAACCTTCAAGAAAAGGGCGTACTCATTTTTAAAAGGCCGGCAACGCACTTGTGACGCCTCTGGTGTTGTAGGTGTACATGGGCGGCGGTAATCACTTACCATCAGGCGATACGTATGCTCGTTTGCCACCTATATCATAAAAAAAAACTCGCGCATAATGAGGGAACTTGCAGCAAACCGATAATAGGAGAGGATCCCATGGATTTAGAAGCACATATTCAGAGACATCTCAGTGATCAAAGTTATCGGCTTATACGAGGGCTTTCTGGAAATCGAATTTAAGGAGTGTCCGTATGATAAAATACAGGCTACGATTAACTCTGCCCCAAACCGCGGTGGGATCTAAAAGTTCCAGTCAAACCTGGAAAACCGATTTCTGCCATAGAAACTACAACAGAAGAACCTTGAAAATGTTGTTCGAATCCTCAGGAACGAAGTAAAAATGTAGCTGGTAATCGAAACTTTCAGAAGGGACCTTAGGGTTAGTAAAGGAATGACGTGAAAACCCACTCCTTACTTTACGGACTCTATGCCGAAAGATCAGAAAACTTTGTAGGACACGACATCCGATACTCTAATACTCTTTTGGTTGAAAGAGCGATCGAGCAGAATCGGAGGTCAGAAGTCTTTGTATAATCTTCTAGAAGAAGTCACATGAAGAAATAGTCATATGTCCTTTTAGGAGTGGAAAGCTTCTATGGCAAACGTACGCTTTGCATGCATCTTCACCTGGTCCTAAAAATGAGGACCCTAGAGTAACATTACCACGCCACTATACCAAATATCTGCCACTTGGACAGCTGAAAATGGAACAGCTCTTAGAGAAGACGGCGTTACAACAGGGCTGAAAGCCGGAGGTATGCACGTAGTGAGGGAATCCCAAGAGCTTTTCAATGCTGTCTTGTTTGAAGCAAGAATTTCAGATGCATTGAATAGGAGTGCGATCGTCCTATTTTGTAAAAAGAGTGACAAGACCATATTAAGAAACTATCGTCCTATTTCTCTCCTTAGTCTCGTCTACAAGCTGTTTTCAAGAGTCATCACGAACTGTGTTGCGCGAAGACTCGACGAATTATAACCTCCAGAGCACGCCGTGGTTCGGAACAGATATGGCACTATAGACCCCATCCACACAGTGCGGCATATTATACAGAAGACCGAAGAGTATAATGATCCCCCATGTCTAGCATTCGTGGACTATGAGTCAGTCAAAATGGTCTGGTCTGTTTTAAAGTCCCTGCAGCGTTACGTTAACTGTTGAGATGTATCTACAAAGCCGTCACTATGTCCGTCCAATTACGAGTAAATCAAACGAGACCCATACTATTGCATCGAGGTGTGAGACAAGGATACGTTACAACAATATAAAGGAGGACTAGTTCAAGATGCTACACTAAAAAGGGGGCGGCATCGACGTCAATCGTGAATAAATTCTCTCACTTTTGCGATTTTGATGAACTTGTACTACCGAAACCAGTCGCAATACAAGACGCTGAGCTTGAAGTTGTTCAAAAATATGTGTACCTTGGGCAGACTTTGCAGTTTGCGAACACAGTAACAACTTTGAGGGCGAGGTGAACAGGAGAATCCAGCTAGGTTGGACAGCGTTTGGGAAGCTTCGTTGAATCTTCTCATCGTTAGACCCGCAACACTTGGGGTACGGCTTGTCCAACAGTTGAAAGTCGTTTAGCATGCCATGGAGAGGAGTATGCTTGGTGTTTCTCTAAGGGATCAGAAACGTGGTGATCCAGCAGAGAACCAAGGTTATCGACTTAGCTCACAGAATTAGTAAGCTGAAGTGGAAGGGGGGGGATGTCATTTTTGCCGTAGAACCGATAACCGTACGGGTAATCGATGTCTTGAGTGGTGACCGCGTCTTGGCAAACGTATTGTAGGACGTCCACAGTCCAGGTGGAGTGATAATTTACGTAAGCCAAGGAGGACCCAACCCGCACTTGGCCAGCGTGGGGACATATGGCCTTAACCCTCTCCTGAGGGGAGACCCGAGCCCAGCAGTGGGACATTATGGGTTGTTGATTGAAGGAGGAAGGAGAATAGAAGAACAGAATCATTACACCATCCTCGAAGAAAATTTTCAGACATTTTTATACCTAAACGGACTGTTCATACCTTATCCAACTGTTCTAGCCTTAGGTTTTCATACCTTCGCATGAATTCGGTAAAGTTTTGCCAATACAAGGTCATAATTTTTCTCGTAGAATACCGTGCGCTGCAAAGGAGAACTACGCTTCAAGCTACCAGAGGACGTGCCTTTATGGAGTACCGCAATATCAAAATCAAAATTCACAATAATCAGTAATGTCGCAGTTTGCCGTTTTAATGGTTACGGATTGTGAATATAGAGTGTCGTACAAACTGCGATGGACAACATCACTGCTAAAAGATTAAAAACTTATCACTTACCCAAACCATCCCGTCTGATTAACGTGGCATAGTAAACCAAAATCTTCTTTCGTAGGAAAAGCCTATGTCATGCATTGGATTAGTAAAAGCTGTTGATCATGATGACTTATACTTAGGTCAGTCTAGCATTTTAGTCGCTATAGCGTGACAAAAACGTCTGCACACCATGACATCACGCCACGGAAAAGATTGCGTGCCTTTTATGTGCGACTTTACGTTTTTAGCACATTACAACGCTAAGGTCGATTTATCGAATAAAGTTATGTGGGTAGTTACTTTTATTTCTCTACATTTTCGATTTCAAGAGAAATACTGTGATTTATAGATTAGAAACCATAACCTATAAAACAGTGATATTAACTACCTATAATGTCTCATTACTGGGCTCGAGTTTCCTGTCAGGAGAAGATAAAGGTCATATGTCCCCAAGCTGGCTGATTGTGGGTTGGGGAATGGCAAGACAACGTTTCTACGTAATTTATTTATTTAATCGTCCTGCAATTACATTGCAAAAGGCGGACTTAATGCCATGGGCATTTCTTCCAGTCAATCTTTGGGTGGTGAAGAGCTGCGTGTAGTGTAATCTTGCCATTGGATGTTTTCAAGCCGCCCAAAGACTCCAACTAAGCTTCGTTACTGTTATCGTAACAACCGGACCGACCGCTTTAAATGACCTCCCATCACGGACACGCTTATGGTATCATGCCATCAGCGGTCACCCGTCAAGCTACTGACCGCGCCCTCGTTGCTTGCCCTCGGTGATTGTTTCTACTCAGCTTACTTATGGGCTATGATCACCTCAAAAAATAGTTAAACACGATTATTAACAACACATTAACAGCCACTTCTGAACATTGACGTAGTAACAAGAAAGTTTCTTAAAAAAAATGCAACAAGAGTATTCTGCATCTTAAACGTATGTATGTTTCTGAAGAACCTAACATTTGACCTGATTACCAAAAAGTTGAGTAATAAAAAATGGGCATATAACATAATTGGGAATCATATCGTAAACCGGCTCTGACCTGATTTCATTCTCCACTGCCCTTGACCTTTTTTACTGAAAACAGGTCACCTTGGTTCAAGGATTCAAAAAAGGAATGTGTATTCTATACAGTTTTAGTCATTTTNGATCCAGCTAGGTTGGGCAGCGTTTGGGAAGCTTCGTTGAATCTTCTCATCGTTAGACCCGCAACACTTGGGGTACGGCTTGTCCAACAGTTGAAAGTCGTTTAGCATGCCATGGAGAGGAGTATGCTTGGCGTTTCTCTAAGGGATCAGAAACGTGGTGATCCAGCAGAGAACCAAGGTTATCGACTTATCTCACAGAATTAATAAGCTGAAGTGGAAGGGGGGATGTCATTTTTGCCGTAGAACCGATAACCGTACGGGTAATCGATGTCTTGAGTGGTGATCGCGTCTCGGCAAACGTATTGTAGGATGTCCACAGGCCAGGTGGAGTGATAATTTACGTAAGCCAAGGAGGAAGGAGAATAGAAGAACGGAATCATTACACCATCCTCGAAGAAGATTTTCAGACATTTTTATACCCAAACGGACTGTGCATACCTTATCCAACTGTTCTAACCTCAGGTTTTCATACCTTCGCATGAATTCGGTAAAGTATTGCCAATACAAGGTCATAATTTTTCTCGTACCGTGCGCTGCAAAGGAGAACTACGCTTCAAGCTACCAGAGGACGTGCCTTTATGGAGTACCGCAATATCAAAATCAAAATTCACAATAATCAGTAATGTCGCAGTTTGTCGTTTTAATGGTTACGGATTATGAATATAGAGTGTCGTACAAACTGCGATGGACAACATCACTGCTAAAAGATTGAAAACTTATCACTTACCCAAACCATCCCGTCTGATTAACGTGGCATAGTAAACCAAAATCTTCTTTCGTAGGAAAAACCTATGTCATGCATTGGATTAGTAAAAGCTGTTGATCATGATGACTTATACTTAGGTCAGTCTAGCATTTTAGTCGCTATAGCGTGACAAAAACGTCTGCACACCATGTCATCACGCCACGGAAAAGATTGCGTGCCTTTTATGTGCGACTTTACGTTTTTAGCACATTACAACGCTAAGGTCGATTTATCGAATAAAGTTATGTGGGTAGTTACTTTTATTTCTCTACATTTTCGATTTCAAGAGAATTACTGTGATTTATAGATTAGAAACCATAACCTATAAAACAGTGATATTAACTACCTATAATGTCTCGAGTTTCCTGTCAGGACAAGATAAAGGTCATATGTCCCCAAGCTGGCTGATTGTGGGTTGGGGAATGGCAAGACAACGTTCCTACGTAATTTATTTATTTAATCTTCCTGCAATTACATTGCAAAAGGCGGACTTAATGCCATGGGCATTTCTTCCAGTCAATCTTTGGGTGGTGAAGAGCTGCGTGTAGTCTAATCTTGCCATTGGATGTTTTCAAGCCGCCCAAAGACTCCAACTACCGCTTTAAATGACCTCCCATCACGGACACGCTTATGGTATCATGCCATCAGCGGTCACCCGTCAAGCTACTGACCGCGCCCTCGTTGCTTACCCTCGGTGATTGTTTCTACTCAGCTTACTTATGGGCTATGATCACCTCAAAAAATAGTTAAACATGATTATTAACAACACATTAACAGCCACTTCTGAACATTGACGTAGTAACAAGAAAGTTTCTTAAAAAAAAAATGCAACAAGAGTATTCTGCATCTTAAACGTATGTATGTTTCTGAAGAACCTAACATTTGACCTGATTACCAAAAAGTTGAGTAATAAAAAAATGGGCATATAACATAATTGGGAATCATATCGTAAACCGGCTCTGACCTGATTTCATTCTCCACTGCCCTTGACCTTTTTTACTGAAAACAGGTCACCTTGGTTCACGGATTCAAAAAAGGAATGTGTATTCTATACAGTTTTAGTCATTTTATAACTGTACACTATATTTGTGTAGTGTTTTTTTTTATTATTATTCATTTATTGGTACATGAAAATAAATAATGTTATTACCACTAAGGTCGTGGCTTGCGTCACGGCAACGAAGACGAGAAAGAAGATAAATACCAAATTATTAGTAACTAACTATATCTTATCACGAGACGCGAAAAATAGATAAAAATAATGTTACAAGCGATTTGTACTAACTTAAATCCATCAATGACATGGAAACGATTTCAAAACAAAAAGGTACATTTTTTTTTATGGAATAGGGGGCAAATGAGCAGACATATCGCCTGATGGTAAGCGATTACCGCCGCCCATGGACACCCGTACCACCAGAGGCATCACAAGTGCGTTGCCGGCCTTNATTAGTAAAAGCTGTTGATCATGATGACTTATACTTAGGTCAGTCTAGCATTTTAGTCGCTATAGCGTGACAAAAACGTCTGCACACCATGACATCACGCCACGGAAAAGATTGCGTGCCTTTTATGTGCGACTTTACGTTTTTAGCACATTACAACGCTAAGGTCGATTTATCGAATAAAGTTATGTGGGTAGTTACTTTTATTTCTCTACATTTTCGATTTCAAGAGAAATACTGTGATTTATAGATTAGAAACCATAACCTATAAAACAGTGATATTAACTACCTATAATGTCTCATTACTGGGCTCGAGTTTCCTGTCAGGAGAAGATAAAGGTCATATGTCCCCAAGCTGGCTGATTGTGGGTTGGGGAATGGCAAGACAACGTTTCTACGTAATTTATTTATTTAATCGTCCTGCAATTACATTGCAAAAGGCGGACTTAATGCCATGGGCATTTCTTCCAGTCAATCTTTGGGTGGTGAAGAGCTGCGTGTAGTGTAATCTTGCCATTGGATGTTTTCAAGCCGCCCAAAGACTCCAACTAAGCTTCGTTACTGTTATCGTAACAACCGGACCGACCGCTTTAAATGACCTCCCATCACGGACACGCTTATGGTATCATGCCATCAGCGGTCACCCGTCAAGCTACTGACCGCGCCCTCGTTGCTTGCCCTCGGTGATTGTTTCTACTCAGCTTACTTATGGGCTATGATCACCTCAAAAAATAGTTAAACACGATTATTAACAACACATTAACAGCCACTTCTGAACATTGACGTAGTAACAAGAAAGTTTCTTAAAAAAAATGCAACAAGAGTATTCTGCATCTTAAACGTATGTATGTTTCTGAAGAACCTAACATTTGACCTGATTACCAAAAAGTTGAGTAATAAAAAATGGGCATATAACATAATTGGGAATCATATCGTAAACCGGCTCTGACCTGATTTCATTCTCCACTGCCCTTGACCTTTTTTACTGAAAACAGGTCACCTTGGTTCAAGGATTCAAAAAAGGAATGTGTATTCTATACAGTTTTAGTCATTTTATAACTGTACACTATATTTGTGTAGTGTTTTTTTTTATTATTATTCATTTATTGGTACATGAAAATAAATAATGTTATTACCACTAAGGTCGTGGCTTGCGTCACGGCAACGAAGACGAGAAAGAAGATAAATACCAAATTATTAGTAACTAACTATATCTTATCACGAGACGCGAAAAATAGATAAAAATAATGTTACAAGCGATTTGTACTAACTTAAATCCATCAATGACATGGAAACGATTTCAAAACAAAAAGGTACATTTTTTTTATGGAATAGGGGGCACATGAGCAGACATATCGCCTGATGGTAAGCGATTACCGCCGCCCATGGACACCCGTACCACCAGAGGTATCACAAGTGCGTTGCCGGCCTTGGGGGATGGGGAGGGAGATGAGGGGAAGGGTTGGATTATGGGCCTCCGGTATCCACACTCACTCAGTGAAACACAGCGCAGGCGCTGTTTCACACCGGTTTTCTGTGAGGCCGTGTTATCACTCCGGTCGAGTCGGCCCATGCATGCCTAAGCGTGGCTCTCCCACGGTAAAACATAACGTTAACCATTGGGTCAAGAAGGATTTCAGATGTATTAATACATAATTTTGATAAAAAGCGAATTCAAGAACTGGACCAAATTTGAATGGGCACAAACGGGAAGCATGTTGGCATGTTATTAAATTATTCGTAATTTTGTCGGGCACATACTTATTGCAAATTAAAGACTTATGTGGTTTTTAAGGATGATATTGTGAGAACTGGACCACATTAAAATGAGACCACACGGGAAGCACCAGCTTTCAAATAATAAAATCGAAAAGTATTACCAAAATCGTTTCACCCAGTCGAAAGTTCTAAGGTAACAAACAAAAAAAAAACAGCCGAATTGACAACCTCCTCCTTTTTTTGAAATCGGTTACAATACAATATGTTTTTGTTGGTGGTTTTACACAGTTTAATATCAAGTGATTTGTTATATTTAATGCAATAAACAACCTGTGAATTTGTTACAGAACGGTCTCAATGCCATCCATCTTGCATCCAAGGATGGCCACGTGGAAGTGGTCCGGGAGCTTCTGGAGAGAGGAGCCGCTATTGACGCTGCTACTAAGAAGGGCAACACTGCACTGCACATTGCCTCCCTAGCTGGACAAGAGACAGTTGTCAAGCTGCTAGTGCAGAATGGAGCTCAGGTTTGAAAACTTTATAAGTTTTTTATTCTGTTACCGTTGGCAGGATTCGTGTAGTATCTTTAGGGAGATAAAAAGATATCAATCGCTTTTCAGATGTATCTACTTTTACTTGAGGGCTTGAGGGACAACTTCTCAGGTCTAGTTGGCATAGGCATCTGATGTAGACATGAATTTATATTTCAGGATAATATATATAAGAACTAGACGTGTTTCATCATCAGCCTATCGCAGTCCACTGCTGGACATAGGCCTCTCCAATTTCACGCCACTTAGTTCGATCTATGGCTTCTCGCATCCAGCTCCTGCCAGCCGTCTTGCGCAAATCATCGCTCCACCTGGCTTGTGGACGTCCTACACTACGTTTGCCGAGACGCGGTCTCCACTCAAGAACTCGTTTACCCCAACGGTTATCGGTTCTNGACGTGTTTAAGTAAAAAATAATCAGTCGCACATCATAAACTTAACAAAAATATAATAACCTATGTCTCTTTGAAATGTGTAGCTTATTTTTTCCCACGTCTTAAAAAGATCTTTATATTTTAGCCAATTTTTTTTTTTAATATTTCGGACATCTAACACACAACGCCATCTAGTCCCAAACTAAGCGGAGCTTGTATTATGGGTACTAGACAACTGATATGAATACATAAATACTTTTTTTTTGTAAATACATACATATTATACATAGAAAACATCCAAACTCCGAAACAAATATTTGTAGATCATACAAACATTTGGTCCGACCCAGGATTCGAACCCGAGACCTCATGGACAGCAGTCGCGTACGCTACCACTGCGCCACCGAGGCAGTCTTATACTTAAATATATATACTCAAATATTTAACAAATTATATACGAAAACCTTACCCTAAGAATCAGTCTATCTATAAGTAAAAATCGTATAAAATGCGTGATGTGGCTTTTGAGTTTATCGCAAACAGACTGACAGACGCGATGGACTTCGTTTTATAATATGTAGTGAAGTTATTCTCGAGTGTAAAATAGGTTTCTTTGTACTTTTTAATATAGGAAAGAAAGTGTCAACGATAATAAATCATTCTATTTATAACTGATTGACATTGACTGATTTGATATATATTTTAATTAATTATGTTATTGGATCGTCTTAATGCCTTTAAACAGCTAACAGTCAAAACATAAAAAGAATTAATTTCATTTGAAAAATAAATTGTTAATCTCGTATTTTACGTTTGCGATTAGGTTTATGTTTGTATTTTATTAAACCGACTGCAAATTCTGACAGTTATTCAAGTCATATCTATTGAAAAAGTAGTCGAAAATGAGAAACAAAAAATGAAAATTAATTTCATCTCCACATGGGAAAAATATGCAGTTTAACCGTAGGGTTAGTTGACGTACGGTTTGACAACGCAACGCTCGGAAAAAATACTCCAATAATTCTTGTAAATTTTACTCTCTCTTATTATTCTTTCATGATTTTGCTATCTCAATTCTAGCAATAACATTATATGGTTATACTATAATTAATACATATTATTTAATATTTAAATAACAAAATAAATTATACTCATGGGCAATTGTTTCTACTAATCTAGATTTTTTAGCTCAAATGTGAATTCCTTTGTACAGGTCAACATACAGTCGCAGAATGGCTTCACACCGCTGTATATGGCTGCTCAGGAAAACCATGATGGAGTCGTGAAGTTTCTATTGACTAATGGGGCTAACCAGAGTTTAGCCACTGAGGTACAACACATTATTTACTGATCCTCCCATGATTGTACTCTCTATTAAGACTTTAGATCTAAACGCTCTGATCATCAAATCTGATGACTGAATAACAGTGTAGGTGCTCAGGATGTATAGTGGTCGCAACGCCGTTTTCTACAGCGTTACTAGATGTGGGTTCGAACTCCACATGTGAAAACACTTTTTGTGATCAGCAAATTGTTGTTCTGTATCTGGGTGTTTCGTTTCATTTATTCAGCTTTCTTTCAAAAGTTAATTTTTCAGCCAAACTTACCTGTAAACAAGGAGCCATAGTTTTGGTCCTTATATTCTTTACAATAAAGTATAAAAATCCCGATTCAACTGATTCCAGTAGTAATAAATGAAGAAAATATTTTGGAAAGCTCAGTTAGTGTTGTTTGACAAAGCTATCTGGATCATTCTAGCATTCTCGGTTCCTTCTAACTTACACTTCGGAGCCCAGGATTCGTTCTAACGTTTTCGGCTACATCTGCTTCGTTTTCGGCATTTCTAGTAGCAAGACCATTGGCGTGCATGTCACCTTTTACGATTTCAAGCCAGTTAGGTTTTAAAATAAAATAATTAACGATATGCGCGTTCCTCAGGATGGTTTCACACCTTTAGCAGTTGCAATGCAGCAAGGTCACGAGAAGGTTGTAGCAGTGCTTCTCGAGTCAGATACACGCGGCAGAGTTCGTCTGCCAGCTCTGCACATTGCTGCTAAGAAAGACGATGTTAAAGCTGCTAATTTATTATTAGAGGTTTGTAATTATTATACATCATTTGTAATATAATATTCTTGTTACTCTCGTATTTTAAGTTTGCGATTAGCTTTATGTTTGTATTTTATTAAAGTGACTGCAAATTCTGTCAGTTATTCAAGTCACATCTATTGAAAAAGTAATCGAAAATGAGAAACAAAAATTTTATAAAAGCCCAATTTAAATGTAATTTGTACTCTGTGAACTATAAGGATAAATTGCTTTTGCAAGCAAAATTAAATTTTATTCACGATAGCGTCTTAGCTTAATCGCAATTTCCACAAGCCGGTTAAAACTTTGACCTTCTTAAGAAATTACGAGGGTTTTACTCTTTAAAATTACAAAACAAGAATAAAACTCTTGGAAGCGATAAATTATGATCGAAAGCGTTTAGTTTAACGTAAATTAATACTTTTCAAAGAGGTCGTTTATTATTGTTGACTTTAATTATACTGATTAATCAAAAATTGTCTTTAATTTTTAAGTCGCAAGTTAAGTTTGATTAATTTATTCTTCTTAAACTTGGTACTTCGTTTTAAGAATGAACATAACCCCGACGTTACTTCGAAGTCCGGCTTCACACCTCTTCACATCGCTGCTCATTATGGAAACGAAGCCGTAGCTAGGCTGCTACTGGCGAAAGGAGCCGATGTTAACTGTGCTGCTAAACATAACATTTGTCCATTACACGTCGCTGCTAAGTGGGGTAAGATAAATTTGTACTTTATTATGTTATAACAACAACAGATGATTGGGGAAAATGTGGCGTGGAGAGATTAGTTATTTTTTTATGTTTTTTTTTTAATTCCAGCATTAAATACTCAGAGTCAGGTCAATAATTTTTGTGAAGACACATCGCTACAATATATGTTGCCATGCTATGTCATATTTAATGTGGTGTCTTTTTATTTATTTATTTATTTATCTTCATTGCGTACATATTACAAAATACTAAATAAAATGAGTGACAAAAAGGATTACTACAACAATTGGCGGTCTTATCGCTCACGGCGATCTCTTCCAGGCAACCATCTTTTCATGAGTTTATTTCAACAAATAAAAGAAATGAAAATATGTATGCTAGACGCATATTTTTTTTATTGAAGTTAAAAATCCACTATATAATTACAAATAAGCATAATTCACAAGAATAACTGTAGCAACTGTGTCATTTAAAATAATTTGTACATTTTTACTTGACGGAGCTAAGATCGTGTCAGCTTATATTGTAAATAAGTTATTTTGTCCAGGTAAAGATAACATGGTTTCATTACTCTGCGACAATGGCGCCAATGTAGAGGCTCGCACGAGAGATGGCCTGACTCCCCTACATTGCGCTGCACGCTCTGGTCACGAGAGAGTAGTGGAAGCTTTGCTAGACAGAGGCGCACCCATCACCAGTAAGAGCAAGGTGAGTTGTTCTTACATGACTAAACGGTTCGTACTCCACTGATGTCGTTACCCACATGGGAACACTTTCTGTGATCCATAAATTGCTGTTTTGAGTTTAGGTATTTTTTATGGAATAATATCGTAGTCTGATGGTAAGCGATTACCGCCGTCTATGGACACTCAGAACACCAGAGGCGAGATACAAGTGCGTAGCCGGCCTTTGGGAGATGGGGTTGGGGTATAGGCCTCAGGTATCC
Source organism: Hyphantria cunea (assembly GCA_003709505.1). Lineage (NCBI taxonomy): Eukaryota > Metazoa > Arthropoda > Insecta > Lepidoptera > Erebidae > Hyphantria > Hyphantria cunea. The sequence continues at coordinate 76,607 of PKRV01000273.1, forward strand.
TCACTCACTCGGTTAAACACAGCGCAATCGTTGTCTTACATCGGTTTTCTGTGTTTCTGTGTGGCCGTGGGATCACTCCAGTCAAGCCGGCCCATTCGTGCCGAAGCGTGGCGCTCCCACGGTAAACGGATATTGTTGTCGCATTACATTTTTTATATAGATCTAACCTTATATTAACTCATAACTTTTTTATCCAGAATGGCCTGGCACCTTTACATATGGCCGCCCAAGGAGACCACGCTGATGCAGCACGAGTGCTCCTCTCTCGCCGAGCTCCAGTTGATGACGTCACAGTGGATTACCTCACAGCACTGCACGTGGCTGCTCACTGTGGACATGCGAAAGTCGCTAAACTACTATTGGATAGGTAAGATTCTGAGGAATTTGTCACATTCAGATTTGATGATCAGTCCAGATCTACTCAAAAATCGTCAAAATATATTAGCTACTGCTAAAAAAGACGAATGATGTCTAAGTATTGTTCCATACCCACATGGGATAACACTTTGTCTCATCCATAAATCATGGTTCTGGTATGAATATTCTTCGTGGCCGTTCCTTGAATGTCCATAAAGTGCAGTGTTCTTAGTGCGGGAATTAGCGTAAAAAAATTGTACCTAAAATAGTTTAAAGCTTAATTTATGCAAAATATAAGCTTAGTATTTTAGTATCAAGTTGGAGTTAAATCTCTAGTTTCCAGAAAGTTCAGATCAAGTTATCCTCTAACTTTTGTTGATTTGGGAGCCTTTACTTAGATATTGAAATCATAATTCTGAAATACTTAGAAACGCTGATGCAAACGCGCGTGCTCTCAACGGTTTCACCCCCCTGCACATCGCTTGTAAGAAGAACAGGATCAAGGTCGTGGAACTTCTGCTGAAGTATGGCGCAAGTAAGTAACTTTTCTTGGCTTTAAGTTAACTTTGAAATTAATCTGGTGCACAATGAAGCCATATATATTTAATTATTATTTATACATTTTTGTTTCCGTTGATCTATTGATTAGTGACCTTGGCTGCTATACAGGAGGTCAACCTCATGAATAGCAGGATTTGGTTCGGTTTCTACTCAAAACAAATATAATGTATTTGCGATCATTTATTTTGACTGCCTCTGTGGCGTAGTGGTAGCGAATACGACTGCTGTGCAAGAGGTCTCGGGTTCGATTCCTGAGTCGGACCAAATGTTTGTATGATCTGCAAATGTTTGTTTCGGAGTTTGGGTGTTTTCTATGTATAATATGTATGTATTTACAAAAAAAAAAGTATATAAGTATTAATATCAGTTATCTGGTACCCATAGTACAAGCTCTGCTTAGTTTGGGACTAGATGGCGTTGTGTGTTAAAATGTCTGAACATATTTATTTTATTTTATTTTACGTCTTTAAAGTGCATTTAGTGATAAATACGTTGAATGTATATGTATAATAAGCAGTCTGGTCGCCACAGCTAACATACTAAGCTGTGCCTGGTTTGAATTAGACGGCCGTGTGTGAGACGTGTTTTGAGTATTGTGTAAGGAGTATTTTATGTAGGAGAACACATTTTCTTTTTTCTTCTCTATAAGCCTATTTCTTCTGCAGGTATTCAAGCAACGACAGAATCAGGTCTGACTCCTCTTCACGTAGCCGCATTCATGGGATGCATGAATATTGTCATTTATCTGCTGCAGCATGAAGCCAATCCTGATGTACCTACCGTCAGAGGTGAAACGCCTTTGCACCTGGCCGCTAGAGCCAATCAGGTAACTTAGTTCTTACTTTTTAATTTTACTCTCAATATTATACTTTTGATTGTTGGCTTTGATGGAATCTGTTCAAAGCCATTTTGAAAACACACTACCCTACCACTACTTTTGATAATGACATTTAGCGAAACTCAATTGGAGATCCTTAAAGCCATTCTATTTGATATTTTATATCATAAAGTTTCCAAGTTATTTCTATTCTTAAAGTGATTAAAGGAGAAAAGCAAGAGATATAAATACACACACCAAATTACAACTTATTTAAAAATGTGATGCCCTAAGAGACAAACGCATAAATTATGTTCGTATTAGTGTCTGTAGTACGGTATGCTTTTGCAGCTCCCTCTATAGTACCGTGGGAGAGCCACGCTTCGGCATGAATGGGCCGGCTCGACCGGAGTGATACCACGGCCTCACAGAAAACCGGTGTGAAACAGCGCTTACGCTGTGTTTCATCGAGTGAGTGAGGATACCGGAGGCCCATACCCCAATCCAACGCCCCCTATCCCCCTCACCATCCCCTTTCCCCCCAGGCCGCCATAGTGTTGGTCACCATGCTGAATTGTTCTTTTTCGCATTGAGGATGGTGACCACCACTCTTGGATTCTGTTCATGCTTTCCATCAGGCAAGGCAGAGTCATTTTGGAAGCTTAAATATAAAAAAACAAAAAAAAAATGACTTTTGTTCTGGTTAAAAATGTATAACTTTGAAAGAACTCAAAAATGTCTAATTCCCATTTTACAGACGGACATAATCCGTATTCTTCTCCGTAACGGTGCTGCTGTAGAGGCTAAAGCTAGAGAACGTCAAACGCCTCTGCATATTGCATCAAGACTCGGCAATGTTGATATTGCAGTGCTACTACTGCAACACGGAGCAGACGTCAGGGCAATGACTGCTGATCATTACAATCCATTGCATATAGCTGCTAAGCAGCATAATCACGATGTGAGTATTAATACGGTTCATGCAGCGAAAAATGATAAATTTAATTTAATATTATATTTTTAAATTATTAAAATCCATTTGCTCTAAAAAACACAATTAATCACTGTCCGTTGGTTTTATGGATTGAGGTCCAGAAAGAGTTTTTTGAATGTTGTTTACTAAATTAAAAGTAAATTTTCTATTTCATAGGTTGCAGCGGCATTAATTGAGCATAATGCTCCACTAACTGCAACGACCAAGAAAGGATTTACGGCATTGCATCTTGCAGCAAAATATGGAAATTTGAAGGTAAGCAATGATTATTTTTATGACTAGCCTATACGCGGTATTAATCGCGTTTACTGTTCTACCTTTACAACAATAACTTAGGGTAGAAGAAAAAAAGTTGCCTAATTTACTCTTTATGTCATCAACTATCTGCCAGTGAAAGTCCAGTCAAAATCTATCCAGCCGTTCCATAGATTAACCGGAACAAACAGACAGACAAAAGACAAAAGTTTAAAAATGTATTGTTTAATATAACTATCCTATATACTTTCATATGCATTTGGTGAAAAACTATTAATTTGAAATTATATAAAAAGACGCTTTGACTATTTATCACTTGAAAATACAAGTGTAATTTGTAAATGAAGAATTAAAATAAAAGAAATTTGTATTAGGTGGCGAACCTTCTATTAGCTCATGGCGCATCACCGGACCAAGCTGGCAAGAATGGCATGACTCCTCTTCACATCGCAGCACACTACGATCAACAGGCTGTAGCTACAACACTGTTAGAAAAAGGAGCAGATGCCAAGGTAGGGACTATGCATTATAATTATTAATTAGTTTGTCCCTCTTTTTTGCGTGAAAATCCCTTCGAATACCACCGACTAGTGGCTATGTCGGACTCGAACCGACTTATAAACTGCACACCGTCTCGGTTACTAGAAGCCGGGGAACTGGGTGTACCTTCGAAAGGAAATCCCTAGAACCCCAACCTACCTCAGCCCACCTACAGCTTGTAAATGCCCCCCACCTGTGTAGAAACCCTGACGCGTCTTTTATATTTAGACAAAGGCGCGAGCACTTTGTAGAGCTCGCGCTACCACTCCGGCCTGCTTCTGATAGGATGACTGGAGGCCTCACCTGTCACCTCCAGGCTTGCGCTTATGGAAGATGGAGATCATTTTGCAATTTCCATCATATTACCTTATGATTATCGCCACGAGATCACGCCTCGGCTCGCCTCTCACTGGACATTCTAGCAGCGTGTGGAATGCCGTGTCCACGGTCTGGCTATAGCAGTGGTCTCACTCAGGCGTTGGCTCCTTGCGGATCAGACACAGGTGTTCTTCGAAGCATCCTTTCCCAGTAATCACCTGTGTCAGCCAGTAATTAGTTTGTCTCCTACATAAAAAATTGGACTGTGTGTTTTTAAACGAAATGACCACTTTAAGATAGAAAGTGATTTTCTAAAGTTTCTTAATATGTTTTTTAGGCTGTAGCCAAAAACGGGCACACTCCTCTTCATATAGCTGCTCGCAAGAACCAGATGGAGACAGCAGGCACTTTATTGGAGTATGGAGCTCTCACTAATCCTGAATCTAAAGCTGGCTTCACACCACTGCACCTCACTGCTCAACAGGTAAAACATAAAAAATAAAATACTAATATCTTACTGTTGTTAAAAATTAAAACGGCAGACATTTTGGATCTTGGTAATCTTTACAGAAATAATATTTGTATTCATATACTTCTATAGGGGCATGCAGAAATGTGCTGTTTGCTCCTGGAACAAGGTGCCGAGGCAGACCAACAATCTAAGAATGGTCTTGCAGCTCTTCATTTGGCTGCTCAAGAGGATAAAGTAGGAATTGCTCATCAACTTCTCAAGAATGGCGCCAATGTAAGATTTATTTAGTTTTTAAGAGTATATTCTCGTATTTTTATCCAAGCATTTACATTTATGATGTATTTGACTATGAGCTAGTTAATTGGTTATAAATAAATATCATTTTACTAGACTCCTTGCTTCTAATGAGATCTTCTCAAAAAATTAACTCATTTACCGAAACTTGAATCAAAACTTCAATACACAGTATTAACAAACTTCGAGATACAAAATGAATAAAATAATTCCCAAAGATTAGGTATTTCAAAGATATTTTTGAAGAAGTACTGCTTTTTTTGACAACGGTGGACATTTGGTCTAAAATAATGCAAGTTCGTTTTTGAAACTGACCTTAAACATTAAGTTAACAAAATATCTTTCAGCATTCAGATAGCAAGAAACAAAATTATTATAATTAGTTCTGAACAATCAAAACTAATTACAATTTAAACAAAATGAAATTTTGAGCAAAGCGTTTGATGTAGGTCCATTGTAAATCAAGTCAAAATTATTTTTTAGGTGGATATTTGCACAAAAGGCGGGTATACACCACTGCACATTGCCAGTCACTATGGACAAGCTAACATGGCTCGGTACCTGCTTGAGCATGGTGCTTCCGTTAAAGCACAGACTACACATGGGTAAGGAAAAATTTAAACAATCGTAATACAATTAGCCCTGTCTTTTGCTTCTGTTGCCTTTATGTAGTAAAAGAAAGATTTTAAAAGAAAAGATCTTTTATAAAGTATTATTTATGAATAATTGATGACTGTATAAACAATTTTTTCATGTTTTTTTTATTGTGTAAGGGGCAAACGAGCAGACGTATCGCCTGATGGTAAGCGATTACCGTCGCCCATGTACACCCGTAACACCTGAGGTGTCACAAGTGCGTTGCCGGCCTTTGAGGGATGGGGAGAGGGATAGGGGGGGTTCGATTGGGGTATGGGCCTCCGGTATCCTCACTCACTCGATGAAACACAGCGTAAGGGATGTTTCACACCGGTTTTCTATGAGGCCGTGGTATCACTCCGATCGAGCCGGCCCATTCATGCCGAAGCGTGGCTCTCCCACGGTAAAAATGATGAGTGATGGTAAAACTATTTATCTATCTGTATAGCAAACATTTGACGATTATCTTTTAACAGAAATTCTTAAAATAGAGGTTACTCTATACCTAATTTTAAAAATAGAACTCAAAGATCTCTTTACTAAATAATTTTAGAAAAGAGAGATGAATGAATACTTGTTTATGTAATCTAATTACGACTCCGTTCATGAGTTAATTTGGTATGAAGGCTAATGAGTACAGTATTCATAACTCATGCCACGCATTTAGCTTTCTCTTAAACATTTTGGTCCTTCGAACTTTATGGCATTTTTTGATATCGTATAAAAATAATTGAAATAACTTTGTGTTTATAAATTGTATCTTTTACAAGCTGGTCTATGTAAACTTGTTCCGCGCTTCTTTTCATTAACGCTCGGCTCCAATTAGTCTGCGTCCAATCTCTAATATTTCTGAGCCTCGGTTTTCTTTATATTCCGACGTAATATTTGACATATTTTTCTCATAATTAAGCCAATAATTCGGTAGTGTGGGTAATGGAAAACATTAACCAAACAGTCAATTTTTTAATTTTAACTGTCGGAATTCACTCATGGAATTACGCCTATGTTCAGCAGGGGGCAAATAGAAGTATTGATGATGATGTTATATATACAGTGTTATTTTTGTGCAGTTATACTCCACTTCATCACGCAGCTCAACAGGGCCACATCAATCTCGTGAACATTCTATTGGAGCACAAGGCAGACCCTGATGCTAAGACTACGGTATGTTTATTTTTTTCTTAAATGGAATGTGTTTATGTTTAACCATTTGTTTGTTACCCTTTATAGTATCATGTTTCAAAACTACAAGGTAAAATTTGTTAAGGAACATGTCTAAGTTAATGAATGTATAAATATTTTTGTGTGATATTCTTATGACGTCAATTTGCTTAAATATATACAAACATCTTACCTAGTGGCGTATGTATACGTGTGTTAAGATATAACTGTCTATTAGACTGTCAGTTTTCTATTTTTTTTTAAAGATTTTTTTCCACAATGACAAGAAATCTATACGGCATTTTTCTAAGCACCGAGCATTTTTATTGATTTTAATGTACATTAGTCTTTATAAACACTAATAGTGTAACATATACCGATAAATAGATACAGAACAAATATAGTCCAAGTAATGTTAAGATAGCATTATGTAAGCGTAATGATTGACCTCGATGTTTTCATATTTCGTATATTCACATGTATTCAAACGAAATCTGTGATATTTCCTATAATACCTACGTGGACCGGATCAAGAACTTACAGGACTGCATCCTGTAAGTTCTTGATCAGGAAGATCACTCACAGAGGTTATTGCTTGGATATTTTCTATCTTTATCTTGCTTAGCAGGCCGCTGAAACTCCATTCTAAACATTAAAACAATGTAACTCTTATGAATCATAATAATGAACGTTAAACAACATTTACAATGTACCGTCTGCGAGCTGCTTAATGGTGTTTGTTTCTGTTCGATATCCTTTAACGTTTATTTCCATACATTAAACTGAAAATAGCTTTCATGAAAAGCTGTCACACCATGTGTTTTGTAAGAACAAATTTCTTGGTTATGTTTGTTTATTTAATATTGATGTTGGAATGCACATTATAATTGTTTGGTTTTATATATGTAGTTTTCGTCCCTCTTCTCCAGTATTTATTAGTGCAACAAAGTATGCTCATATTAAATTTATCGGAACTTTAAAGACGGTTCATTATGATAAAAGAAGCAGTTATCTGGCCGGATTAAAGCAGGAGATGACTCTCCAGATAAAGTGAATGTTCCACTCTGTAGACAAAAAATATATAAATCTATTCATTAAAACAAACGAATAACTGGAATATGTACCAATCTTTTAAACAAAATGTCTGAAACTCGAACAAGACAGCTATTTAAACACGGACCGCAAAATAGCAAGTGTGTGACTTGCTGAAGACCTAAGTACACATATCCAAAAAAATATCTATTAACGTTTATATTAATACTAGTTTATACCTGCGGCTCCGCCCGCGAATATGTCGGTTATCGCGGCAAATAGTAGCCTATGGGTTATTCGATATATCAAATCCGTTGAGTAGTTTTTACGTGAAAGAGTAACAAACATCCTTACTTACAAACATTCGTGTTTATAATATAATTTAAAAAATATATTATTTTTTAGTTTTTTTATGGAATCGGGGGCAAACGAACAGACGTATCACCTGATGGTAAGCGATATCCGCCGCCCATGGTCACCCGTAACACCAGAGGCGTCACAAGTGCGTTGCCGGTCTTGGGCGATGGGGAGGGAAGGGGATGAGGGGAAGGGTTGCATTATAGGCTTCCGGTATCCTCACTCACTTGGTGAAACTGCTGCTCAACAACCTACCAGAATAATATTAGTAGGTTGGTATGCCTATTTGAGAACAAAACTGGGTTCCTCGAAGAGAACATTTAAAGATTTCTTCAAATTTAGTACCTACGTACTTCCAACGCTTAATCTATTTCTTGTCTTCACATTTAATCTAATAAATTGAAATGTTATTTTGCGTACAGAATGACCAAACTCCTCTCGATATAGCTTCAAAGTTGGGCTACGTGACTATAATGGAAACCCTCAAGAAAGTCACAAAGCCTTCTAAAGCTCCTGTGACACAGGAGAAGTACAAGGTGGTCGCTCCGGAGACAATGTTGGAAACGTTCATGTCGGACTCTGAAGAAGAAGGAGGTATGCCAATCTCGATCACTACTTACAATACAATATACATACACAAATATTTGTTTTCCCTTTAATTTAAAAAAATGCTGACACCATCCCTGATTTAAGTAAATGAGTTTTAATCTTCATTGTTTTAGTGGTGAAGTATCGCACACATACACAGCGATGAAAATAATATTTTCGATTGATCAGAGACCCATTCAACTTGCTACTAATACGTACTGTGCTGGTAGCACAAAATATAACTTGTTTACAACAACAACCCATAATGTCCCACTGCTGGGCTCGGGTCTCCTCTCAAGAGAGGGTTAAGGCCATACGTCCCCACGCTGGCCAAGTGCAGGTTGGGGACTGGCAAGAATACGTTGTGGCTACGTAAATCTTTCCGTTGGATGTTAAGCCGCCCGAAGGCCTCCAACTAAGCTTTACGACTGTTATCGTATGATAACAACCGGGACCGACTGCTTAACGTGACCTCCGAATCACGGAGACGCTCATGGTAACATGCCACCAGCGGTCACCCATCCAGGTACTGACCACGCCATCGTTGCTTACCCTCGGTGATTGTTTCTAATCACCGAGTACAACTGGGCTATGAGCGCCTTTATGGACGATATATATAACTTGTTTATGGACGCATCAATTTCGAAGTCAGAAAATTATAAAATACATCAGTCTTAACATAAAAATATTTTTCCTTGCAGGTGAAGATACAATCCTTAATGACCAACCCTACCGCTACTTGACAGCTGATGATATGAAATCTTTGGGGGATGATTCTCTCCCTATTGATGTGACGAAAGACGAAAGAACGGAATCGGCTATGAGTCATAAGAATATTATGGAGTTGTCCCAAGGTACATATATATATATTTATATAGTAATTGCTTTTTACAATAGAGTTCCAAAAAGAGTTTCACATGTTGGAAATAGTGCTTCTAATGAAGTGAAGAAATTGACAGTGCAGAAATAATTTACTTCAGAATTTTTTGTCTTGTTACTAATATCCCTTATAACCTATCTTTTGTAACTGGTTTCTTTTGTAACCAAACTAAGACTTGATTCTAATCCTCATTGGAGGGAAAACAAATGTGAATATGAACGTTTATTGGCAAGGCAAATAAAGAATATTAAATAAAATATCCACTCTACCTAACTTTTACTTGTTTACATTTTTATCTATCTCCAACTTCCATCTAATTAACACTGACTGACTCGGTGGCGCAGTGGTAGCGTACGCGACTGCTGTCCATGAGGTCTCGGGTTCGAATCCTGGGTCGGACCAAATGTTTGTATGATCTGCAAATATTTGTTTCGGAGTTTGGGTGTTTTCTATGTATAATATGTATATATTTACAAAAAAAAATGTATTTATGTATTAATATCAGTTATCTAGTACCCATAATACAAGCTCTGCTTAGTTTGGGACTAGATGGCGTTGTGTGTTAGATGTCCGAAATATTTATTTATTTATTTATTTTATCTAATTAACAGGTTCCGTTAACGGTATGCCGTACCAACCGCAGCAGGAGGTGGTAGTGAAGAGCATCAGCCGCTACAGTACTGCGCAGGCGCCTGAGGGATACTGCTACAATGTGGACCCTACACAACCCAAGTCAGTGTCCCCTTTGAGTGCATAATATTAGGAAACAGTAGGTTACCGACATGTTCCCCACACGCTTAAACTATAGTTGCTAGGAGTACTAAAAGTGAATCAAATACCACTTTTTAGCTTATAATAATTTAGTCCCACTTATGAGCAGGAGGCAAGGTAGGTAGTAGGCAAGTAGGTACATTAACAAAAAAAAGGTTGTTTAAATATAAAACAAAAGAAAGAAAGAGTATTTCTTTGCATGGATTGAGGAAGTGTCCATTATAGTAAGAGCAAAAGGTTAAATAAATATATAAATAAATAAAAGCACCACTTTTTTAGTAAAATTTACAGTTTTACTCCAGACATTTCGGACGCTCAGCTGGCTCAGTTGGCTGACTTGACGTTAACTTAATAGCTCTGAAATTGAACACATTATAGACACTGCTTTCTCATCATACAATTAATGTGATGTTTACAAAATTTTCAATTTAAACAAAACAAACAATATTTTTAATTCAAATTATTTCTGATGTTTCAAATCTATGTAAATATATTTCAGAATATTAACGAATAATGACTGTTCCACATGCTAACTTGGAATGCTGCAGGAAAAAGTTACAATGGAAAAAGTAAGTACTTACTATGCTTATCTTATTGAGTATGTTATTGGTGTAGAAAAGTATATTTCAAGTCTTATATAAATTTTTTTTTGAGTATACCAAATTATAGGCCAAAACCTCCTTTCTGAGGAAAGGCCAGGTAATGTCCAGGAGTTTGCTGTGATTGTCCGTGATGGTGACTCATTAACGATAGGGAGTGTCTCCTTTTATTCACTACTTAGGGTCAAACAATAGAGGACAACATCACTGCAAAGATCAGCAAAACTTAGAAGGAGCCTTATACAAACCTGTCTGCTAGCGTAGTATCATCAACAACCCATAACGTCCCACTGCTGGGCTCGGGTCTCCTCTCAGGAGAGGGTTAAGGCCATCCGTCCCCACGCTGGCCAAGTGCGGGTTGGGGACTGGCAAGACAACGTTGTTGCTACGTAATCTTACCGTTGGATGTTTTTAAGCCGCCCGAAGGCCTCCAACTAAGCTTCACGACTGTTATCCTATGATAACAACCGGGACCGACTGCTTAACGTGACCTCCGAATCACGGAGACGCTCATGGTAACATGCCACTAGTGGTCACCCATCCAGGTACTGACCGCGCCGTCGTTGCTTACCCTCGGTGATTGTTTCTAAACACCGAGTGCAACTGGGCTATGAGCGCCTCAGCGTAGTATAATCGGCCAAAACCTCGTTTTTGAGGAAATGCCAATCAGCCGAGTGAGATGATATTGATAAAGAAGATTATAATTTCATTAGTTCAAATTTTTATATTTTTTAGCGAAAATATTATATATTATTTCAAACATCAATATGTCTGAAAAATATATTCAGTGTCTAATTACACACAATTCTACTTAACTAAGTAGTTAAGGTGTAGTTGGTAACAATGAGAAAAGATTTAATTACCCACATAGACAAAAAAAAATTTTGCTTGACATAATGTTTATCAAAATTGAAATAGATATGGTGTTCATTTATTTCAATATATTTTCTACTCGTTGAACTTAAGAGCTCTGAACTTGGACACACTATAGACACTGCTTTCTCATGATGCCATTAATGTGATCTGTACAAAATTTTCGATTTAAACAAAACAAACAATATTTTATGTAATGTAAATATATTTCAGAATATTAACGAATAATGACTGTTCTATTAATCTCTTCAGCTTTCTCGTATCATTCCTCGTGGACGCCCGAGGTGGTGCACTGCGCGGTTGCCGTGGTGGTGGAGTGAGGGTCATAGTTCCCCCACTTTCTGCTCAACAACCTACTAGAATTACCTGCAGGTAGGGGGCATAGGAAGTATTTTTCGAAAATTAAGTATATTTTAAGATTTAGCAAACTATATAACACCATTTCTACTTATGACAAAAACACTCCAACGCCATCTAGTATGAATCTTCGCAAACACAGATCTTGCTTTATATCGTTCTTATAATATTTATTATACATATTTGTAGGTAATTTAGATCGTAAAGTAGTTCAAATTTATAGTAATTCATTTCAAATGTTTTGATAAATAATTGCACTATTTGATCTACCATTTTTTAGACTTTCATTTCCATGACAGTGCATATATGTATACTGAACTTTTTCGGTTGATTGCCGATTAAATTTAGCTCTTATTTCCTTCAGGTATTTCAAATTCCACATCTAACCGCTTGATTAACAAACCTGGCAAGAGAATGGGTAATAAAAAAAAAGAAAAAAGAAAGAAAAAAAACAAAAAAAAGACAAAAACCTCATCGACTGCCTCGTTAGCGCAATGGTAGCGTACGCGGATGGCGTGCACGAGGTCTCGGGATCGATTCCCGGATCGGACCCAATGTTTGTATGATCTGTAAATATTTGTTTCGGAGTTTATACTATAAATGTATCTACAAAAAAGTATACATGTATTTGAATCAGTTTTCTGGTACCCATTATTAAAGTTCTGTTTAGTTTGGGGCTGGATGGCGTGGAGTGTTGTGTTATGTCCTTATTTAATATAGATATTTTGACCATACAAGTCTTTGATACACAAAAAATAATAAGAAAATGTTTATTTTATTTCAGGTATTTGAAACCATCACGCATCAATCACATGCCGCCTCTGATGGAAGGCGAGGCATTGGCTGCGAGAGTTTTGGAAATGGGGCCTGTCGCCGCTAAATTTTTGGGGTAAGTAAAAGAACATGATTAGAAGCTAAATTGGTGTATTTTAGGTGTAATATATATAGTATTATAGCAGGACAAAATGAAATGAATCATAATGAGAATAATAGCAAAGCTAATTCAATTGTGTTGTTATTTTTATTCAGTGGGTTTTGGGTTTGTTACAAATAAATACAGTCCTTTAGTTGACAAACATTCCGTTTATTGTTTAGTTTCATACATGCTTCAAAATATAAAATAAAAGGTACCTTTTACATATTCTGGCTTAGTTTTGTTCAACAAAACTCTTGCTATACAATCAACGGATTGTTGTTCAATACTTTATATAAATAACAATTCAGGACATATTTACCCTTTCAATACTTCTTACGTTCTGACATGAAAAATATTCACAAAAACTTATCGTCTTTCAATAGACATTTAAAAGGAATACTTTCGAATATAGAATTATTAATTGGCTTTTAGTAAATCAATAAAGAGGATTATATCAAGGTTGGACTAGCGTCAATTTGATCAATTCTCAACAAATTGTCTGTAGTGCGTACAGACCATACAGTGAGATACTGTAATTATGATAGCGATAATAATGATTCGAGATTCCTGATATATATCAATCTATTTATGAGTATAGGTTAAGCATAATCTTAACCGAATTTATGAACAGGTATTTCTTATATTAATATTTTTTAACGATATATTAATTTATGCACAATGTGTACACGGGCGGATTTATTACTAAAAGCTCTACCAATCTTTCTTTTGCTGATGTAGAAAATAGTGAGAGTGGTCACAGTAAAAAGTCTAGATTATTATGTGAAGAATAGAATAAAATAGCAGTACATACACACGAATGATCAAGTGAATACTGTGTACATATGTATATTTAAAAACAATAACATAATGTTAATTATAATATTCATCTGCATTTATTTTCAGGCCGGTGATACTAGAAGTCCCCCACTACGCATCGCTGCGCGGTAAGGAGCGTGAGATTGTAATTCTAAGGTCAGACAATGGGACAAGCTGGAGGGAGCACAATGCAGATGCCACTGATGACGTGGTGCAGGACATCTTGCACGAGACTCTTGAAATCGAAGGTAAGCCCAAAGACCATTTGTATCAATGCAAGAATTTTGTAAAGATCATGTGATGATTCATCATCACATGATCTTTATACACCGTGGGAGAGCCACGCTTAGGCATGAATGGGCCGGCTCGACCGGAGTGATACCACGGCCTCACAGAAAACCGGTGTGAAACAGCGCTTACGCTGTGTGTCATCGAGTAAGTGAGGATACCGGAGGCCCATACCCCAATCCAATGCCCCCTATCCCCCTCACCATCCCCTTTCCCCCCAGGCCGCCATAGTGTGGGTCACCATGCTGCATTGTTCTTTTTCGCATTGAGGATGGTGACCACCACTCTTGGATTCTGTTCATGCTTTCCATCAGGCAAGGCAGAGTCATTTTGGAAGCTTAAATATAAAAAAAAAAAAAAAGTCATCATCAGTCTATCGCAGTTCACTGCAGGACATAGGCCTCTCCAATTACCGCAATCAATTATTAATTATTATTAGCCGTAGAACTAATCACCTTTGGGGTTAAAGTCAAGTTAACGGGTTCTTGAGTGGAGACCGCATCTTGGCAAACTTAGTGTGGGACGTTCACAGGCCAGGTAGAGTCATGATCTGCGTAAGACGGCTGGCAGGAGCTGGATGCAAGAAGCCGAGGCCTATGTGACGATTAGACTTCATCAATATAATGGCAATTTATATAAATAAAAATGAACCAATTTGGATAATTTATTTATTTATTAACTTAATGCACATGAAATACAAAGGCGGACTTAATGCCATTAGCCATTATCAACCAGTCAACCTTCAGGGGTTGCAGAAATATGATGCGGTAGGTGCAAAGACAAAATTTTGAACTCGGACTAATAGCAATTATGCAGATACTAGATAAACATATACAAATATGCTACTACATAATAATAATAATTAATAATTCTTTCATTCTATACAAAACTTGTCCTGACAACATAATTATTAGGACAAGCTTTGTATTGAAAAAGAAATAAAAGAAAACTGGAAGTGTTATATTTTCGCAGTCTGCCATTCTACATAAAACCGTGGGAAATTAAGAAATAGGAACTGTTTTTTTTCCGGAATGTTAGAAAATATTCACGAAAATAAGTATGGCGCTACGAAATCCGTTCCGTTCAGATCAACTATTTTTTTTATTAAATTACTCTAGTTAGAAATTCTGTAAATTTGACTTAAGGTTTGGTTTTCTTCAGTGCCATAATTTTTAAACAAAGTTTTTTCTGAACAGAGACAAACGAAGATGAGAAAGGATGGGATGCTCCACGAGTAACTAGAATCTTGACGCACGATTTTCCACAATACTTCGCTGTTATATCGCGCATACGACAAGAAGTACATGCCATTGGGCCCGAAGGTCAGTCATTACTTCCAAACCCATAGTTTCAGCTTTAAAATTAAATAATCCAATTCTGAATGATATTAATCTAAAATTTTAGGAGGTATGGTATCCAGCTCCGTTGTGCCACAGGTCCAAGCTGTCTTCCCACAGGGTGCTCTCACAAAGAAAATCAAAGTTGGCCTACAGGTAAACCTATTTAAACCAAGAAAAGGAGTGAAGGATAAAAATCTCAAAAAGATCACGGTTAATAATGTATCTAAGAAAAAAAGGTTCTCTCTAATTTGGTAGTATTACACTATTAATTGTACTCGAAGAATTTACTCTTAAAACTGACAAAGTCGGTATACTTATGAAATGTAAACGAATATTTTAGATACTTATTCGTAGGAAGTGAAAACTAATTTGTTTTAGCAAATTTCAATGTTAGACTTAGAATTGTGTTCATTCAACTACTTATTTGTAAGATTTCTGCTCTCATTTATATATTATTAGAATTAGATTCGGGCAAAATATTTTCTGAGAAATTCAATGTTTTCTCCTGGAGATGAAGGACAAGTTTTGATTTGTATACATTATAAAGAAGAACTTATACTCTATTAACTAATTTTTAAGAATATATTCACACTTATAATACCTTTATTACTCTCTATATGCCTTTACATTCAAATTTTAAGTGACACGTTTGTAGGAATCACACGACACAGCATCTCACAGTTATCAACCCAACTCGTTGTTTTATCAATTTCTTCATATACATAAATGTAAATTTATACTAGCTTGTAAACCTTTAGCTAATGATGAATCCACTAAAAACATTATTAAAAATTAAATTCCCATCAAACTAAATATTAGGTAAAGCGAAGTATCAGATTATATTTTGCCAAACACCCGCCTAGAATTTGCCATAGTATAAACAAAGTACAAATTGAATGCCAAAATTTTTTACAGGTAAATTTAGTTTTTAACCAAAAAACTTAGAATTTAGTTGAACTATTTTATATGGTGTATAGTTTAACGTATCGATAGTCAGACAAACAGCTCATTTAACATTTTAACCTAACTATGTAATATGTGGTTTTAATTCAATAACTTTCATAAGCTTAACCTGTTTCATTAAAAGTAGATTATTCACTAAAATCTCGGCAAATCTTATATAATCTAAATCCATAAATTTTTGATGCGTGTTATTTTAATGAAACAGCTATTAAAATCATTAAAGTATGTTACTCCTTTAGAGAAAATGTCATACCCAATAAATTTAGAAATTCACTAAACACATTATAATAGATGGAAATTTCAATAAATTATTGAAAAAAAACCTTGTTTTCAATTTAAGCAAAATTGAATTCTATGAAATCACACTAAAGTTGAATATGAGGTATTCTCACACAGCAGTTTTCACTGGTTAGATTTTCTCTAGTTGGTCTTTAGGCTACATATGAGCATGAATTTGTATAAAGTTTAAGGTCATGGTTGAACTGTGATAAAATATTATTTAGTTTAACAAGTATATGTATATGTGTATATTCATCCTTATATAAGTATTTCGAATAACATCGGAGTGACGTACCATTTATAGTTAAGTAGTATTTTAAGGATTGCTAAATTTATTGGGTAATATCTTCGTGTGCTTTTACTTTGAAATGTTAATAAGTGCATTATTACACGCATTTGTAATTTATTCCCTAAAGACCAAACGTGAGAGTTGCATGATGTAAATAATTTTTATTTTGCTATATTATTATGAGCTTGATTATTATAAATGTATTGCATCTTATTTTGAAGCGCATGTGTGAGAAATAGATGAAAGTCTGAATTAAAATGTACAACAGTGTATAATTTGAGTTTTGTATGCTTTTCTTGTGATTTCATAACATTCATATTTGCTTAGTTATGCACCGACCGCTCTGCGCCACTTTCCTACCTTTTTATTTTTATATAAAAAAGTGTAAATAATTAGTAAAACCAACGCTACTTTGCAAACTTAACTTTAGGTGATTCACGAAATATATTATAATATTAAAAATATAACAGTTCATACTTCTCGAAGAGGGGTAAGTATTTAACTTTAAAATATTTTTCCACATCCCTTGAATTTGTAACGACACTAGCATGAGGCTTTAACAACGTATTACGTTTGGTCTTTAGAATAATTCTGTAAGACGATGATGCCTAATATGAAAAAAGCAATATTAATTTTACGCAAACACTTACGCAGTCAAATAAATAATTTATTGCAACCCTCTTTTCAGGCACAAATAATAGACTCTGAATTAACTGCTAAGCTTCTTGGCCGAGGAGTAGCAGTATCACCAGTAGTGACAGTAGAACCCAGAAGACGAAAATTCCACAAGGCTATCACTCTTAGTATGCCAGCTCCCAGGCCTCACACCCAAGGGATGACAAACCAGTACAGTACATCGTCAGCACCAACGTTAAGACTACTGTGTTCCATATCAGGTACAATTATAATATTTTGCTTGTATTTGAAAATGCAGATCGTTTTTGTTATTGGAATATTTTTTGGATTATATTCGACAGTGTCAGCAAATGAATGTATGACTTTCGTTATTTTATTATTCTTCTTAAATACATTAATTCTGAAAATTGATGACTAAAATGTTAATGAGTAATGGAGTTGGTATATTTTAATACCAACATATACATATTCCAGTAACAAAATAAAAATAATGCGGTGTGTTGCGATGGAGTATGGCTTATGTTTGCTACATTGACGATATGCTTTGCCAAAGTAAGGTAAGTGTGCCTCAAGTTAGGTATACTGCTTACAAATAGTATCTTAACACGGTTTGTGATTCGTCAGCGAATATTGATGCAAATTTTGTTGTACTCACAAGCTGTTATTATTTTCTGTGATGTATATTTAGATGACTTTTAGTTTATGAGTACACAAGACTGTAGTCAGTATTGATCCATATTTCTACCTATTTACAGGTAGTATATTTTCGCTTTTAAGTTGGCTTATTGAGTACAATAATTGATTAAATCCAATACCAATATTCCATTACAACACATTGGTAACGTAGGATATAGTCAAACAGATATCATTACCAATCAATTCGTAGGTGACCGATAGTGATCTACGTGAGATAAGTAGATTATAGATTTTGAATTTTATGATATTTCCAATAGAGTATTGATAGAAAAACAAAATTTTATAGTTTTTATCTAAAATCTTATTGGTTAGTGTAGTATAAAGTGTTTACGGGTTTAGCCAAACTCCCCAACATATAGACAAAGGGATGAGCATGTTTACAAAGAAATAGCGTAGCTTACAATTCATTTCATCTGAACTTAAAACGATACGAGAAGAAAAGTAAAATAAATAATTATTTGGAATATTGAAGAGTAAAGCAACCCGCTTATAGCAAATACACAAGCAGCTACAGGAATCTCATCCTTGTGTGTCCGTTCTGTGCGTGTCTACATTGTCTTTGTTCTCGTGTTTGTGTGTGTTGCACGCTCACCGTGTGTGGCGCTAAATTATATGCTGCCACCTATCGGCGCGCACCAACAGGGGTATTTCGCAAACGATCTCTCGAAGGTAAAAATATTAGAAATATTTAACGAAAGATAACGAAATCGGTTTAAGTTATGTTTTTTAATTTATTTAAAAAATTATTTTACTTTTGACTTTTATGTTTTTAATTTGTCATAAATCATTATTTTAGATAATTATACTCTCTACAATACAACGGCTGTCAACGAGTATAACTATCAGAAACATTTCTTTTTTTCCCTCTATCACTTTTTGAATGCTTTTCCATATCTTGCTTTTCATACATTCTACCTCTGTGCACGGGCTGAATTTTTTATGCTTTGTTTAATCACGTTCACCCTGTATCATAACCATACAATTTGTTGGGATATCAAGACTTTGCACAGCGAAACGTTCACAACGACATATCGGTTTAGAATTAAACGTAAAAGAACTACATTAGTACCTGTTTAAAGAATTGTAAGTGTGTTGGCACATTGTATAAAATTGAAACACATTAGGTACCTTCTCGTATGAATTAGTCTAAGGAAATTTATAAATCCGTGCCATTCTTCATCATCATGTTCATTCGACGTCAATGTTCCCTTTTTGTTACTTTTGCTTGTAATTATCAAATATTTCTTTCCAAAACGGCCTATCAATTCTGTTTCACATCATCTTCTCTTATTTTGTCTCCGTTCCTTTTCTTGTCATTGTTTCACTGGATACGTTTTTATTTTCAATGTTTAGTTTTGTTCAAATCGATTTTGAATTTATTTCAGTGAATGTCCTTCGAGAGATCTGTTTTCCGAAAAACCTGAAAGCAAATTTAATAAATCGTTTTTAATAAGTAGATTTCATTTTTATTTTGGAGAGACAACCGCACTATTTGTAAGAAACAGGTGACCGTTCACAGTGTGCCACATTTATACACCTTATCATTTTAAATTAATGAAACGGTACGTTATTTTATTGTTTATTTGTGTAATGTGTTGTCTTTGCTTGTTGTGTGTTTGCTATAGGCCGTTTTGGAAAACTTTACGATTTAGTTTTTATTACTTTATTATTGACCTGTCTTTCTATTTCCGATCTTTCTTCTACATCGGTTATTTATCTAACTTACCTACTTTGTTTTATGTTTGGGTCATAATGACGGCAAAGCTAAATTTCAACTATTTTAATCTGTATTTATTTATAGTTAAGAATCCGTTTTCAATAATTATTAGAAAAATGGTAGAAAAATACATAGTGTATCTGAAAATATTAATATGTAGTAATAATACAAGCCTGCTTTGGCATGCATTCTATAAGGTAGATCCATCCATCATGGCAGTTGAAAAATAGCGTTTTAGCCGCAAAATACTGCCTTTCCATCTAATCTGAGAAAGAGAAAAGTACTTTAATTGTAGAAGTATTGGGTATTTAATTGCAGAGCATGTGTGTAGTTGGTGTATAGCTTACAGGGTTTAAAGCCTTTGTTATGATAACAGGTGGAACGAACCGAGCTCATTGGGAAGATGTTACTGATAATACTCCATTAACATTTGTGAATGATTGTGTGTCATTCACAACTACTGTCTCAGCCCGATATTGGCTGATTGATTGTCGACACGTTGAAGATGCTACTAAAATGGCGACGGAATTGTATAGGTAAGATCTTATTGAACTAACCCTTTTGGAACTACGATCATGGACATTCGTTTCTGACATGGACGTTAAAAAGGATGCGATTCTTAATATTTCATAGATGAAACTTATAAACTAGCGATAACAAGTATCTAATGCAAAATAGGTACTTAATATTTACCAAATCTGCTCTAATGATTAGTTTAGTTTCGAATAACTGTGAATGAGGCAATATATATACCTATATATTTACCATAAGAAGGCCTAAATAGCAGAGAGTAAATAAACAAGAATATCGGCAATGAGACAGTAGCTACATATATTAAGATACACCAGTGGTGTCTTTAAATTTAGAATAGTAATATCAACTATTATTTCATGACTAAATTCAATTTCATTTTGACTTTTAATAAATATAATATGTTTTAGTTGTGTTCAACTCAGATGTAGCGTAATCTATTGAAATCGGTGTTTAAAAGCTCGATAACTTTTCAATGTGATGCCTTGCCCAAAATAACGACGATATTACGTTTTGTTATTTTTCATAATGAGACCTATACTTTCATGGTTACAACCCATACACACGACTTAATTATAAGATATAATATTAAACTATTTTATGCTGTTTGCAGAGAAGCTATTCACGTTCCATTCATGGCTCGCTTCGTGGTCTACGCTAAACGCACAGACGAGTGCCAAGCACAACTGCGAATGTTCTGTGTCACCGATGATAAAGAAGACAAGGCCTTAGAACGCGTTGAACGCTTTATCCAAGTCGCTAAGAGTAAAGATGTTGAGGTGAGCAAAACCCAAATCCATGGTGTGGTTCACCATGCTGCATTATTGAATTGTCTTAATTAGCAGTGAGTACGGTGACTACCACTCTTGGATTATTTTTGTGGTTTCCAACAGACAGAGTTGAGACACTTTGGCAGGTCTATATATAAAAAAAGGAATTGCTTGGGTGGTGTAGTAATTGAAGTGGTTACCTCGCCGCTTCTTATTGCGCTTAGTAAAGTGAGTTCAATCACTTCATTCGACGAAACTTTATGCGATTCACGAAATGTTTTTGTGAGCCTGGATAGTATTTGTGTCCCATTCATGGATTATTATTTTAACAATCATAATAATAAAATCGTTAATACTTTGGACTGCTATCACGGAACGTAATCCTTAAGCAATTAGTAACACCGTATTTTAAATTGCAGGTGCATGAAGGTAAACCAGTTTATCTAGAATTTGGAGGCAACTTAGTACCGATAGCAAAATCTGGGGAACAGTTATCCATACCATTCCGCGCATTCCGCGAAAATAGGGTTGCGTTCCCCGTGATGATTAAGACGCAGGATTTGGAACCAATTTGCAGATGCCAGTTCATGAGAGACCCGAAGGTGCCAAAGGGAGAACCTTCACCTGCACCTGTAAGTGAATTTAAAGAAAATTTCCTTGATTTACGACCATTAAAAAAAAAGTAAAATTTGTAGCGAAACTGATTAGTAAGACATTTTTTTAAAACTTGTAAATCATTACTAAACTGTTGGGAGAACTAAAATCGTCAATTTTGCTAATGATGACCAAAATTTCATAATATGTATTTTATGCAAAAGTGACGTCAAAAATGTTACATCGGCTTGCAGTAATAAAATCCTTCAATCACTGTGGCTGTTATTATCATCATAGCTAAAATATATAAATCAATTTAAACTTACTTATTGTTTTTATTTCAACAGATTGCGGTTCTGAATATCATGGTGCCAGATGAACCCATAGAACGAATTTCACCAATACCAACCGATACTGTTCCATTGCGGACAGAAGAGCAGGAATTAATTTGGAGACAAAGGCTCAGTGACCCACGGTATCTTTCTTTCTTTTTTATATGCTTTAAAGAAAGAATTGAACTTTTTCTTACATAGACAACTTGTCAACAAACCCTTTTCTTTTTTAAGTTTATGCTTTTTGTTATTATTAACTGCCACATACACAACTACATTTTTCGTTTTACCTAATTAAAAAGCTAAAATAGGGATAATTTTGACAAGCTGTCTATTTAAATATTATTATGTTCATCTGTTCCCTCATAGCTCTTCAATTACTTATTTAAGTTTATGGTTTTTGTTATCACTAACTACCACATGACCAAATTTGTCACTTTGGAACTTCAATGAATAATTGCTATTATTTTATCAAAATAGAGTTATATTGGTGCTATATCTGTTGTTCGTAAACTCTCTAAACTAAACTAAAAATGAACTGAAATTTACATAAAAATACACTTTATTTATATCCATCAAAAATCATTTCACTAAAATAAGATAGTGGAAGATCATTTTTGTTTAGTGGTGCAACAAGAGTTGGTACCATCGATGCTAATTACATGAATGCTAATTACATAAATTCTGTAACAATTATAATTAATGGTTTTGTGGCGACTTCCACATACATCGCTTCAAGAAAAACACACTATAGCGCCACCTATCGAATATACGTCGCACTATGGAGTTACTATGAAACTACCAATCCTGAATCGCGCAATAAAAGTTCTCGCGCCGGTTAACATATATACAACAACCCAACATTAACCGTCATCACCTCACCTGGCCGGAGGATCCTCCTTTTGTGTTGGAGGGACATTTCTCACGGTCCTCCACAGTTTTATTAACATTTCGTATTAAAAACATGGAATAATTATTCTATCTTTTTCAGGTTGGAAGATATCTGCAATCTTCTAGGGAAGGATTGGGTAGCCTTAGCCTATGAGCTTGGAGTTAGTGTGGCTACTGTTAATCAGATACAGGCTAAGAGGATCACTGCCGCTGAGCAGGCACAACTTATGCTCAAGCTGTGGAAGACACAGTCAGGAACTAAAGCGCAAGGTAGGTATCTGCAGTACTAACATTATTTTGAAATCAATCAAGCAATCAATCAATCAACAACCCATAATATCCCACTGCTGGACTCGGGTCTCCTCTCAGGAGAAGGCTAAGGTCATACGTCCCAACGCTGGCCAAATGCGGGTTGGGGACTGGCAAGACTACGTTGTGGCTACGTAATCTTGCCGTTGGATGTTTTTAAGCCGCCCAAAGGCCTCCAACTAAGCTCCACGACTGTTATCCTATGATAACAACCGGGACCGACTGCTTAACGTGACCTCCAAATCACGAAGACGCTTATGGTAACATGCCACTAGCGGTCACCCATCCAGGTACTGACCGCGCCGTCGTTGCTTACCCCCGGTGATTGTTTCTAATCGCCGAGAGCAACTGGGCTATGAGCGCGAAAAATAAATAAATAAAGAAGTATGATCGCTAAATAATTAAAGGAAGGAGTAAACAGATAAATATAATATATATAGTACATAAGTTACACATAACTTATAACCATTCATACTCACCACTTTCTTACTATGGAATAGGCAGTGACAACACCTAGTTATCGATAACTCTTACAAAATATATATTATAGTTACTTTTAAAAAAATATTTAAGTTTCATCACATTTATTGCATTTAATTGTTCACTTCAGAACATGGGTCTCTTCTTAGAATGATTAAAGTATGCAGATATTCAATTTCTTTTTAGATAATTCTCTGGAACTCGCTCTGTGCCGTATTGGTAGAGATGATATTATTGCTCCTCAGTCAGAACTGACCAACGAAAGACGCATTCAAAGAAACATTTATCAGGAGAGGCAAGCGTCTGAGGAAATCGAAGCATACAAAGGTAAGTTCCTTTTAAGACAAACGCAGAAATGTTAAAAAAAAAGTATGTGAAAGAATATGCAGTAGGAGAAGTGAGAATGTGACACATCTTCTACGATTCATCCATTTATGTATTTTGTGTATTTGTGTAATTTCTGAACTTTCAAGCAAGTAAAAAGAAAATACCTACTGATAAAGTAAAGTTATACTAGTGTCTAATTAATTTCAACATTTGATGGCAGAAAAAATTCGAGAATAAAATAACATATGTTACCTAAATCACAGAATCGCCTTGTCTCTTTTTCATCCTCGAAGTATTAATACATATACAATTTCATTTATTTCGTTTTATTTTTAGCTGAAGAAGATAATAAACTAAAGGATCGCATATATGATGACGAGCAGATTCCTGAACATCGAGAGTCAGAGCAGGATCAGGATGAAGCCAAATACTCACCAGAAGAAAAGTCTTTCGTAGAAAAGAGTGAGATTGAAAGAACGCCCACACCTAGTGAGGATAGCGAAGAAGATGAAGGTTTGAAAACAATTTATTTCATTCCTTTTTTTTTATTTGTACAATAGTTAATTTGAAAAACTAATAATGAGCTTGTGATTATTTGTGATTTACTATATTTCAAGCGAATAGTGAAGACAAGAATTAATATCAAATAAATTTGTTTCCACTTTTATAGTTTTAGAAATTCAATACCTACTTCAACAATAACTTATATTTCTATTCCATAAATTTTTAACTAAAATCAACATATTTAGTAATGCCATGTTTTTTTAGATATCAAACGTAGTGTCGCTGAAAGGAAAGAGCAAATAACTAGAAAATTAAGTCAAAGCAAAATCCCTGCTTCAAAACAAAAGAAAGAAATCCGTGAAGAAATCATTGAAATTAAAACTCAAATAAAACCTGATATTAAAAAATTCCAGGATATCGAACAACAGGTAAAGTTGACACATAATAAGGTCCTAAAAGTTACTCTACATAACACAAATGCATAAAATTGTACATTATTATTTTAACAGGTACAAAAAGAACCGAAAATAGAAAAGACACGATCTAAAACTGCTCATGAATCTGTGGAAGAAGAAAAAGACATTGAAGTTGAAAGAGAAGAAGCTGTTATTGTAACAAAAGAAGAAGAAGTAAAACCCGTGGAACGGCCCGTTGAACAACAATTCAGAAAATTCGACCCTTCTTCGCCTGCTAAGCCAACTCCCAAGCACTTGCAAAGACATATAAGAAATGAATCTATGAGATTTCCATCAGGGGACTTTTCTAACATTACTATTACTCCAAGGAAATCAATGACTGTTGAAAACACCGAAGTTAAGGTAACAGATACTAAAGACACCTTCACAAAAGAAGTTATTTCTCAGAAAGAAATAGCGACTTCAAGAGTTGAGGAGAAATTAGAAGATGGTGACAAGTCGCCCGATCTCGTTATAGAAGATGATAAAGATATTGCTGAAGCTCCTTTGCAGGCCAAAATTAATTCATTTGAATCAAAAATGTCAAAGGAATCTTCGGTAGAATTACCGAAGACTACAATGAAATTAACAAAAGAAGCTTTAAAAAAGCATACTCTTGAGCAAGACCAGGGTATCGAGTACACTCAGGAGTTTGTAAGAGAACAGTCTAAACAAGTAACAGTTTTAGAGACTCGTGTAACTCATAAAGTGTCTGTAGAAACAGAAAAACAAGCAGAAACCGTAAAATCTGTTAAAGAGACGATCCAACACTTTGATGCTAAGACAAAACAAGAAGAAAAAGTAAAGCCTTATCACAAAACAATGAGAACAGACTCAACGTTAGTACAAGTGTCTTCAGAAGAAGACAGCGAGTTCTTAAAAAAATCTACCGATTCAGAAACAGAAACAGAATCTCAAACAACCGTCAAGGTTGATAAACTTGATAAGAAATCTAAAATCCAAACAGATAGAGATGTATTTGATAAGAAACCCGATACGAAAGAACTTTTCAAGGACTCGAAAGAACCAAAATTTAAGAAATCGGATGATGATGATAAGAAGGATGGGCAATCTGTTATAATCGCTGAACAAAAGTTAGAGAAGCAGTTGACACAAGAATTGCGTTCAAAAGTTAGTGAAGAGGAAATCTTAGAAGCCGTAGAAGAAAAAGATGTTTCGCTGACCGATAAAGTTATAAAAGAGAAGGTAAGTACATTTCCTTAGAAATCGTTAGCTTTCTTCATGTAATAAAATTTCATATGTTTATTTCTACGATATTTATTATTTTCTCTATTTCAAGTTCTGTTAGTTTTTATTATTCAAACCTTTACATTTGCCTAAAGTGACACATGTTCTACTAGAGCAGTCTATACTTTATTAATGTTTCATACCCACCATTAATCGACAAAGTCTAAAAAGTATTTTGTTTCGACGTTGTGAGATACCACTTAACATAGCAACTTGACATGCAGGTTAAGTTAGCAGGTTAGTAAGTAAGACAGCAGATTATTCGGTAGATGAGATAAAAATGAAATGACAATTCATTTAAACTAAATTAATTATTGATGTTTATATTTTCTATTTATGTAAAGGTGGAAACACAATTCTCCATCACAAGTACAAAATCTGATATTAGCAAACACACTAAGACTGATTCCACGGGGTCAGAAGCGCAAGACCTCATAGGCAAAAAGATTTCTCAAGACTCCCCAGTGCTGTCTGTAATTGATAAAGCTGATTCGTTAGCTGATCTACAGCAAAGTACTGAGAAAGACTTTAGTTTTGTGTCACAAACTGAATCTAAGGTAAAATTTTATTGTTTTGTAACTTTTCCCATTATTATTTTTTCTACTGTTACTATATTATGTGGTCAGAATGTCGTTCTATTTTTTGTTCATTATTTTAATATGAATAAAAAGGATTTAAGTCCTTATCTGCTTAATTAGATATCAGTGAACTTTAACATATTTGAATCAAAGTTGCGACTTGGAAATACAAATGATAGCATTTTTTAGAAGTTTTCATGATGATAAATCTTTATGTGATGTTCTATGAAAGAACTTAATGCAAATGTCTTTACAGGTATACTCAAGAGACTCAAAACTCCGCAGTGACTCCTTAGACGAAGCTTCCCAATTCTCAGATTTAGACGATCAGCTTGGTACTAGTCCCGCTCATAAACCACACATTGACAAAGAGCCAGAGCAAATAATTACAAAAGCTACAGAGGTCAAGACTACTACTACGTTAATTACTGATAAAAAAGAGACACAAGCTCAGACGTTAGAATTTTTGAAATATGAGAGTGAACATAGTTCACAGGTGCTTGGTGCTACTATAGGGCAGAAGGAAGTAGAAAAGGTAATAAAGTACTTTCAAGAATTATTTTCATTTAAATCTATCTATACTATATCTTCCTCTCAAGCTAATAAACAGATATTATTTAATTAATTAAATGAACTGTAATTTCTTGAGCTGCATTTAGGAGAGGTTTTATTTCTTCTGATAGAGATATTTATAGGTTACTGATTAATTTATACAAAATGCATAACCAGACCTTTGCTTTACTTTGCAGGCTGAAAGGTCTAAAAATTGATTTCAATAAAATGTCTTATTTCCTAATATTTTTTTAACTCTTTTTAATTAGATATCACCAAAAGAGTCACCGGTAATTAGTGCAAAAGCACGTCAATTTATTGAAACAGTGCCCGAAGATGATTCTGTACAGGAATGCTTCTTTTCGAAAAGAATTTATTCAGATTCTTTGGAAGATTCTGAGCACACAGACTCTAGAAGACATTCAGAGGCAGAATCATTGAAATCAGACCAATCTGACATTAAAGCTAAAGTATCATCGTCAGATTTTGACGAAAGAGCAGAATATGAAGAAACTGTTGATTCAGGAAGTGGTTTTGGAGATGAGAAATTTGAAGAAAGTGTTGGATTTACATCGATGAGAATTGAGCCTACTATAGAAAAACAAGACTCTGAATCGGATAAAACTGATTCTGACCCTGTTTTTAAGAAAATGACACCTAAGAGACACTCAAGGACCGAATCAGTATCTATTACAAAACTAAGTGATTTAGCTATTGATCTACCTAAGAAGCAGGAATTTCAGATGTTTGTGACTGAAGCAGAAGAAATAGATAGATCGTTTGATAAGGATGAAACCTCTGATAAAATTTCCTCAGAAAGTAGTAGGGAAGTGGAAATTTCCGATAAAAAATCTTCAGAAGGTATTTCAGACAAGATCAGTTCAGAAGATGCGGTAACAGAGAAAAAAACTTCTTCTGAGGAAGATGCACCGAAAGACGAGCAACATTTGAAGAATGTTACGATTGTGACTGCGATTTCTGAAAAAGTAGATTCCGTGGGCTTTAAGCCTCAACCTGTAAAAGAAGATGTCTCAGAAAAAGGTTTGTCAACAATCTTACATTTTACTGATTACAATAACATGATATAGTAATACATATATTTTTAACATTTTAAATTTCAAATTATTTATTTGCTTTTCGTATGATAAACACTATTTTTAGGACAAAACTTTTCTTAGTGAGAGAACCAGTAGGAAAGTAATTAAGAACATATTTATTGTATCCATCGATCTAAAAAAGTAAAAGGAAGGAAACACCCACAGGTAGTTAAATTTGCACCTTAAAATTTGTTGCATTTTTTCATTTACAATGTTATTTCAAAAGATATCTACTTTGTTTTAAAAATCTATTTTGTAACCCGGTTGTATTGTATACATATTATTATTTCTTCATCACAAAAGATTAAAAAAAAGTAAAGCTGGAGAGTGATTCTAAGACTAAATCTGCATCAGGTTAGTGCAGTTAAGAGAAAATGTGTTTTTTTTTATTTTTAAACTCGCATAACAATTTTTTTAATTGTTTAACATACAGATTTTAGTTTTACAAGTTATTGTTGGCACTTTAACATATACTCAAATATTTTAACTTTAATAAATAATATTAATGAAGTTTAATAAGTGTGCAATATAAATATAATAAATAATATTTATATTGCACACTTATTAAACTTTTATATTATATGTTTTTTAGTGGAAGTAACAAAACGACAATCTGTAACATCTGCTGGGTCAGGATCCGTTACAGAATTGCGTTTAGAAGAGAAGCGCATGTCAGATGCACATAGTCTCACTGAGTCTAGAGATTATACATTCGAAGAATCTGAAGACGACATTGGAACTCACGGAACTCATGTTGAATCCAAGGAAAAAGCTGAAGTAAAGCATGAAAGTGATTTTAAGACTAAAACTGTATCAGGTTAGTGTTGCTCAGAGAAAAATATGATTTGTTTGTTATTGGATATTTTTTACAAAGATAATAACTGCAGATCTATATTAATTTAAGTAAAATATTTCTTACTATTACAGGTAAAACAGACCAGGCAAAACTTGCTAAATTAACACATGGCGACTCATTAGATGATGTGGAAGGTTTTCCCGAAGATCATGTAACTGATTACGTCCATAAACTACCGCACATTGCTGAAATCGCGTAAGCTTTTTTTTTTTTTTTTTTATATTTAAGCTGCCAAAATGACTCTGCCTTGCCTGATGGAAAGCATGAGCAGAATCCAAGAGTGGTGGTCACCATCCTCAATGCGAAAAAGAACAATGCAGCATGGTGACCCACACTATGGCGGCCTGGGGGGAAAGGGGATGGTGAGGGGGATAGGGGGCGTTGGATTGGGGTATGGGCCTCCGGTATCCTCACTCACTCGATGAAACACAGCGTAAGCGCTGTTTCACACCGGTTTTCTGTGAGGCCGTGGTATCACTCCGGTCGAGCC
>PKRV01000273.1:106429-241480 GCA_003709505.1 Hyphantria cunea
AAGAACAATGCAGCATGGTGACCCACACTATGGCGGCCTGGGGGGAAAGGGGATGGTGAGGGGGATAGGGGGCGTTGGATTGGGGTATGGGCCTCCGGTATCCTCACTCACTCGATGAAACACAGCGTAAGCGCTGTTTCACACCGGTTTTCTGTGAGGCCGTGGTATCACTCCGGTCGAGCCGGCCCATTCATGCCGAAACGTGGCTCTCCCACGGTATAAAGCTAATTAAAATTTAAATTTTTACCTCATTTTAATACACCGTCTTACAAATTTATTTAATAATACATGCTTTTATTACAGTTCAGTAGCTGATAAGGACATTACGTGTGATTTCTTAAGTAAAGAAAGAGAAGAACAACTTAATCGTGAAACTGTTACCATCCTAAAGAAATTTGAAACTAATACTGTGCATCCAGTAGATAAAGCAATAATAAAAGACATTAAGGAAACGTATGAAAATTCAATGTTTGACAAAGATATGACAAGTGACTTAATAAGTAAGGAAAGAGAAGAGCAGATAAAACGAGATAGCGGTACTGAGCAATTTGTAAAAGAAGTTAAAATAGTAGAAGCTGCTAAAGAAACAAGTGATAGCTTAATACCAGATAAAGACATGATGAGTGATTTCTTAAGCAAAGAAAGAGAAGAACAACTGAAACGAGAAACTATAACTGTAACAAGTAAAATTGCACAGGAAACTATAGACCCAGTAAACACAGTAGAAATGAAAGAAGATACTAAATTACTACATGATATTTCAATTCCTGACAAGGATTTGACATATGGTTTCTTAACTAAAGAAAGAGAAGAAGAAATAAAACGAGAAAATATTATAAGCAGAAATATTATTATCAGTGAGACTACACACCCCACTGAAACAATTAAAACTGAGGTAGAAACTAAGAAAGTGTACGATGCAAAGCCTAAAGAGATTTCATTTACTACAAGACAAACTGAAACTTCTTACACTATTAGTTCTAAGGATGAACCAAAAGTAATCACTGACATTAAAACTATTATTAAGGATGGTTCTTCAAGACAAGTTGAAAAATACATTGAAACAAATAAACAAGTACTAGTGAGTGAGTCATCCAGCAAGTTTGATGTTTCCAAAATAAGAACTGATACTTTAGGCCACTTTGATATCGGAGATTTAGATGATATTAAAAAATTTGTTCCAAAGGACTTAGATCTCACTGAAACAACGGAAATAACAAAGGAGCAGGTGAAACCTGTAATTGATGATATTCTTCAAAAGGGTTCGGTTGCTGCTGCTGCCAGGAGCCCTATACAAGATAAAGATATTAAGTCTATTACAAAAGAAATAGTTGAAATAGAGAGAAGGTCTTATGATGCAAAGGTACCGCATAAAGAAGAAAGACGACATTCATGCATTAGCCCTGCCATATCCTTAGAAAGGATCGCTGAATCCGATATCGAAGCCGAAGAAGAACCTACAAAATCTAGTCCTTCCCTTATAATCGAAACACAAAAAATAATGGAACCGACAACTGAAATGAAAAAATCTGATTCTGCTATGAAACAAATGGCTGATAATATAGAGATTATTATAAAGCAAGCTTCAGAAGATATCGATGCTTCATCGGAAGAACATGCAATTGACGAGAAACCAGATGATTTAGCCGGACAAGTATCGGTAGATTCTATAATCGAGGAAGCGGTTACAACCGTAGAAGGTTTTCTGGAAGGTAAAGAAACTCAACCTCAAGAAGTTGAAACTAAGAAAGAGGTAATGTTTGAGGAAGCAAAGACATATATCAAAGAAAGACCTGGGCTAGTAAAATCACTATCGAGAGATAGTGGAGAGATAGTTATAATACCTAAAAAGAAACATCCCCGAACATTCTCTGTACAGAGTTCACCTGAGGAAGTAGAAGAACAAATTTATACCGATTCTGAATCCGGTAAGTATAAATAAGCATGCACCCACTAAGTTTTAGAACAAAAATATCTTGTCGTGATTATGAAACAATAAATAGTAGTCAACACTCATTAGTGTACTTTTAAAAGGATGTAACTTATTCCATTTATATTTTTTACAGATATGGATAAAGCCAAGGTACTGGAGATAATTGAACCTTGTTCAGACTTAGACGGGAAGGTTCCCACATCTAGTTTTGACACAAGGAAGATACGTACAGATTCACTTGACGATGCTGACGATTTTCCCGAAAAAGAGGTACCTTTAAAAAATGCCATTTTACCTATGTGGTTTCTGTTTACTTTTTCGTACGTTAAGTAAGGAAAAAAACTAAAATTCATTCAGCTACTCGTAGCTTTGATTTCTATTTTGGATTCCTATTTCACCGCATTGTTATCGGATTAGGACGTCTGTGCTGCCCTAACATTAAGGTTATTAAAAAAGGATTTCAAGAGGTTTTAAGGGACTATAATGATTGATTGTGTAATTTAACCTCATTTATATTACTGAGATATAAATAAAATAAATATTTTTCGACATTTTATCTTGCACAACGCCGTTTAGTCCCAAACTAAACAAAGCTTGTACCATGAGTACTAGACAACTGATATAAATACATATAATTTTTGTTGTAATTACATACGAAAAAATAGAAAACACCCAAACTCCGAAACAAATAATTGCAGGTCATACAAACATTTGGTCCGACTCGGGATTTGAACGTACGCTAACCGCTAGACCAACGAGACTATTGGTATTCCAAAATTTTAGGTGTTATACAACTGGTATTTTATGCAATGTTTCAGGCTGAGTTTTTCGGCGATGACGAAAAATATGTTGAAGATGCATCAGAATCTTACCAAGAGGATAAGTTGGAAGAAAAAATCGCTGGAAGTGCAACGCCTAGCACCAGTGCTCCACAAGATTCAGAAGAAGATGATAGATTCAGTAAAACATATGTTAAAAAAACTCACTTTGTTGATAGTTTACTCCGAACAGACTTAGTGTCGAAATCAACAACAGAATCCTCTGTTACTACCGTAATATCGACATTGACGAAGTCTTCTGACGATGATCAAAAATCAGTACTAGAAGATGGCACCTCTGCCGACTTTTCCAGGATTAGTGGAGCTGACTTAGTTAAAGATCCGTCTAAAACCTCAATCGATGCTAAAGAAGA
Source organism: Hyphantria cunea (assembly GCA_003709505.1). Classification (NCBI taxonomy): domain Eukaryota; kingdom Metazoa; phylum Arthropoda; class Insecta; order Lepidoptera; family Erebidae; genus Hyphantria; species Hyphantria cunea. The sequence goes on from PKRV01000273.1 coordinate 109,555, forward strand.
TTTCAGAATGGAGGAACAGATTGAGGACAGAGCAACGCCTGATTTATCAAAAAAGTCTATTGACCTAACAAAAGATTACTCAAAATCTTCTATTGATAGCAAAGATACCTCACGAGATTTCGCAACTAATGAACTCTCTAAAGATTCCACTGCAGATTTAACAAAAGACTTTTCAAAAGCTTCCGTGGAAAGCGTTAAAGAAACTTCAAGATCTATTGATGAAAAAACATTTTCAGAAGATCAATCCTCGCTACTGGATGTATCTAAAACATTAGCATCTGATGTTTCAGAAGGTATAACGCTTAGCAAAGAATTTATAGAAGAAGAAAGATCAATATCCCGAGTGGTAAGAGTTTCAACCAGTTCATCTCAAGAAACTTCTATTTTAACTGAAAGTAAACTACTTAGTGATCATGATGATAAATCTTTAGATAAAACGAAACGTTCTGATAGAACGGAACAAGACCTAATTTGTGAAATGGAAGAAAAAATTGCACAACTGCAATCTGAATTTAAGAAAGAGGAAGAAAATGATAAAGATACAACAAGTGATTATGAACAGGATTTTAAAATTCTCAAAGAAGTTATCGTAACAGAAACAGTAAAAACTATAGTAGGTGATAAAGTAGTTGAAGAAAAACAAGAAGTGCATAAGACAGACACAAGTGATAGAGATAGTGTATATGGAGAAATAGAAGAGAAAGACACAAAATCTTCTAAAGATCTAGAAAAAGAAGCGGAAGATGAGGTACCCGATATGAAAGAGTTGAATCGAAGGTGTTCGAATTTATTAGAAGATATTTCACAGGGTGCGTTAATCAGGATTGATTCCACGCATGTCACACATGGTAAGAACTAAAAAAATAACTTTAACAAAACATGTTTAGACATAATAAGTTATTTATTGGACCTATTACAGATGTTAAATCCAAGTTCTCGAAAACTCCACCACCGTCTCCTGTCGATCTTACACTCAAAGAAAAGACTAAAATAGATGATGGTTCTGGTGATAAGCTTGCCGGACTACAACCTAAAGGTATAATTAGTGTATCATGCTACATCTTGCGCTTTTTAAAAAATCTGTCAATAATTATGATGTAGAAAACATGAATGTTTATTATGATGAAATTGAACATGAATATTTATATATATATATATATTATAAACTATGCATAGTTTTTTTGAATAACAAGATGAAATTAAAAACACTTCTTCGATATATTTTTTTTTCTTATTTCAAAAGCGTCGTAACTATTGATAGTATTTAGCTAACTATTGACAATGTTTGTGGTAATGTCCAAGAAGTAGAAAATATAAAGCCGTAATAATTTTTTAAGCTAACATACCTGACCCTTCACTGTATATCATGATTTGTCACTACACGATTTGTATCATATTATTTTGTCAATGCAAGATTTGTGCTAGAAGTAGGAGCTAACTAGTTACTTCCATCTAGGGTCCGACTCTTCGTTCCTGGATACTAGTCGTCAGTCACCACGGGCTTCTTCAGCCGGAGACAGTCTTATCAGCGAAACAGAAGCTCACCAGAGTGGTCAGTAATATCAAACTATATTTTTTACAAATTATACCTGTTCCTTAATGTCTGATATATGATCTGTGACGATGACTTTGGCATATTTAAAACTTAATAAAATATTTGTCCATAGAAATAAGTGACAAAATTATTGCAAGCTTATTGCAGGAAGGTAGTGGCAAAGTAGAGTCATAGCGAAACTTTACTCTTGATTTTGTAGTAAAACTCATTATAGATAGCCTTATTTGCCACACTCTTTATTTATACGCCAGTTATCGCATGTGTCGTGGTTGATTTTCACACTAAAATTGATAATTTATCTAAAATAAGATTAATACGGTCAGCACTACTCCCAAATTAAAGATCGCACTAAAACATTTAAAATTTAATTGATTGATGAAAGAAATCCATTTAACCAAACAAAAATAAGGAGAAAAACTAAAGTCCCTTCATTTAGTTGCAACAGTCATATAGTTTATGCAATTATTCGTCAGCACAGTAAAGTTTACTTTCTTTCTTGCGGAGCCCTTACGTTGTAATAGGTAAGTGGACCCACAAGCAACCAAACATCACTTTTACTATCGCTTGTTAATCGAAATAACAAATTATTTTCTCGTATTTGATTCGCAGTTATTTCATCTGTTATCATTCACATCGAGTAACGTTTCGCTTTGATTCTAATCTTTATTTAATTTTATTATTTTACCATCACTGGCTTCCATCGCTGTCTTAACATCACCACCACACCACACTTAACTTGTAAATATTAAATATATGCTTTAAGTGCTTCTCAGGCATTCAGTATACTACCCACTAATATTTAATAACTAAGCAAAGTGTACACTTATTTCATGTAAAGATTTTACCATTGATATGTTGAATATAATAACAAACTCGCATTCTGCCACTACTTTAAATCTTTCACACAATATTTCAGGTTATCGGTACGACTATTATTAAAAAACTAATTTTCTTTCCAGATGTACTGATAGAAGCATCTAAGGCACTTACTGCTGCCGCCAGACCAAAATCGCCCACTAAACATCTGGCTGATAATATGACATTCGTCAATGTCGATCAACCAACAATTACAAGTGGTGCTATAGAACTTGTTGATAGAACTATAGAAAAAAGTATAGACGTAATAGATCAAATTAAAAAAGAACAACTAGCTGTTAAGATGGAAGAATTGCAGAAGTCTACGTCTAGCGATACATTTTACAGTGAATCTAGAGCAGAAACCTCATCATCTTCAGTCCATAAAACTTTTGAAGGTGGAGAACTAAAGTTTCAATCTATTCATCCAGAAGCAGTAATGTCGGATATGGTAGCCAAATTTGGCACAAAAGATTTAGATTTTAGCACCATTTTAACTCATAAAGAAACTGAGACTAGAAAAATATCAGGTCAAGAATTCTTCTTTGAAACAAAACAAGTTTCATCGTCCGACGATGATTCACTAGTAATTAAGACTGAAACAAAGCATGAGTTAAGAGGACAAGAACATGAAACAAAAGAAAAAACGACTGTTCGTAAAGATGGTGACCAAACAGAAACCTCCCAAAAGAAGTTAGAAAAAGCTCATGAAGCAACCGCAAAGCGTGCGGATGTCGAAACGAAAACGGTTAGAAGTACCGATGATACAGATATCATTAAAGTCGAACGGGAGTTTTCCGAACAAGGACTTTATACTGGGCGACAGACAAAGTCGGAGGAAAAAATGACCGCAATCAAAGATGAAACAGTTAAGAAGAAACACGAAGTTAAAATATCTGAAAGGGATTTATCTCATGAACAATGGGGTAAAGAGTACTTTACTGAACCTGGTGAATTAGAAAATATAGTTGAAGATGATGATATGAAATCCAGAGTAGCATTTGTTGAATCAGCACTAAAAATTGTTGAAAAAGACGAAAGTGTTTCTACTGTTGAACTCTCTGAAAAAGGTAGAGTAGTAAGTTCTACTATAGAACATCACAAAGAAGAATCTATAATAGAAAGTAAAGAACATGATGACCTCAGTTCAGATGCTTCGCATGCACCTAGTTTTAAAAGTGAACCAACTGAAAGGAGGGATTCTTCTGAAATGAGTCCAAAAAGTAAATCAAAGTCCTTTAAAAAAGATGACGAAATTTATGAAGTAAACTTCATTAAAGAAATCAAAATAACAACATCACCTGTTAAGAGCACATTTAGCCGCACTGGTAGTCAAGATACCCATTCTGAGTCTGAAACAGCTCCGGAATTACCTCATGATGATAAAACTGGGGACACACCTAAACGCGATAAATCTACAAAATCACCTATAAAATTACCACAAGAACAAATCGAAGATCAAATTTGGGAAGTGTCTGTTCAAAAGACTGATTCGTTTGAAATTGCTGAAGAAATACCAAAATCAAGTATAACATCAAGTACAAATAAGAGTTCTGACAGCGACACAGTTTTAGAAATAAGAAAAGTTATAGAAACAAGGACTGAAGTTACTAAAATATCCAAGACTGACATGTCACCGATAACTTTTGAGCTATCTGAGGAAGCAAGTACTACCTCCCGGGATATCATGATGAAATCTGGTGAAAGTCTTGACACAGAATGCATGGTCAAGTCTTTAGAATCCCATGAAGGGGAAGTTTTGCAAAAATCTATTGACTCCACCGTTAGCGCTGAAACACTCCATCCATCAGATTTCTCAACAGAAGCTGATTCGGCATATTTAACAGGTACAGGGACCGATAAGAAAGAAGAAATAAAACTCTTCAAAGAAAAAAGTCTTGAAGACATTTGTAGCAGCGGTTACGATACAGATCTTTCTTCTGCTGAGTTTCATGGCACGAAACTCGAGTCAGAGAGAGTCGATTTGGATTCATTGATATCTGCTCAGCCACTAGCTGACTTGTCAGTTTTGGAAAAAACTATAGATGAAGTCAAACAGTCTCTAGAAGCGGCGCAAGTTGAAATAATTAGTGAAAAGAACGATGGGAGTATAAAATATAAGCAGTCTCCTTCGGAATTCCAGTTTAAATTGTTAATAAGCCCAGATAGACCTGAAGTTATAACTGAAGAACAACATGACGAACATGATAAGACGTTAGCATCATCTGATATAGATGGAAAAATTTCGGACAGTCAACTATCAGATGGCATATCTCAAAAAGTTAGTTCTCAAGAAGATACAACGACTTCTGATGAAGAGAAGGAGACAGTTCATATTAAAGAATCAAGCCCACCATTGGATGCTGGGGACTTATCAATTAGATCAGATAGCGGCCCACATTCTATAATAGAGACTGACAGTGACGTTATATTATATGATCGTGATAAATCTATAAGCAGTCTTGAGGTAAAACTTAGAGAACAAAAACATTTGAAATCTAAATTAGGCATAGGAGATAGACGATCTGCATCCGAAGTAGAAGGCTGGTCAAGTTCTGGAGAGAGCCACTATCATAGCTTTGAACGCTCAGAGTCTAGACCATTATCGTCTGATGTTGAAGTAATGATGACCGCACAAAGTGGAACTGAATTTGAGACTGCATTAACAAGCCATGATGTATCATCACAATCTTTGAGAACGTCTAGAGACTATTATACTGCTGGAAGTTCACTTGCATCTCGAGATAGTATGAAAAGCTTAGATTCAGATGGATCTAGTCATGTGGCAAGCATAGATATATCTGATGCATCAGAGACTCTTGTTCCTTCAGCAAATGAACTAAAAGAAGAGTTAATGGAAAGCAGCACATATGTGGAACAATTTCTCCATGAAGGAGGAAAAGATGAACAGAAAATCAAAGCAGTTAGTGATGAAGAAGTTTCTGGAGATGAAGATGAAAATAAGATAGATATTGAACCTGTTGGTAAAATGAAAAGATCTCACGAAATGAGATTTCAACCTAGAGAACTAATACCTGATCATTTCCCAATAGAAACTGCTTCAGAAAGTGCAGAGCTAGATGAAGATTCTATGAGAGATAAAGAAGGTTCTGATACCACAATATCAAGTCAGCTAAAAACGGATGACGTTTTATCATCATCTATTTCAAAATTGGATATGCCGTCATCAATGTCTGAACCAGAACAAGAAGAAATCAATGAATTTGTAATTACAAAAAAATCATCACGTAGGGTGGAAGCTGTTCCATTCTCTGTTACAAAAATTGAAAAACAACAGAGGGAATTTGTTGATGTAGAAAGTGAAATAATTCCGGTAGGTTCAGCTGAATACGAAGATATAATAAAATATGGAAGCATTAGTCCTGAAGTTGGAAAACCTTCAAGTGATGCAACCGCTATTACCAAAGAAAGTATTGTTGAACTCGAAAGTTCTTTAAAAATGGGCGACAGTTCCGACACTGACAAAGATGAAGTCCATGAGGAATGTACTAAGAAAATAGTAAAGGAAGTCACTGTCGTTCCATTTCCTATAACACAATTGCCACCCAGTCAAAGAGAATTCGTTGATCTCGATAAAGACATAATACCGGTTGGTTCAAAACAGTATGAAGATATCCTGAAATCTAAAAGTGATTCATCTGTCCCTAAAACTAAAGCAGAGAAGTCTATTCTTAAAACGTCCGATTCTACTTTAGAAAGTAAACAAAGCTCTACTTCTAGCCTTAAAACACATGATCATCTATCTACACCACATACTCCATTATCTGCACCAAGTCAAAGCTCAATATCCACTGATAACGGAAAAGAATATATTTTAGATGATATGTACGATATATCTGAAACACCTGAATTAAGGTCAGATTTGGCGGAAACAAGCAAATCAGAATTAGTAGTAACAACTGAAGAAAAGTCTGTACACACTTTTGAAAAGCAACAAGAATCGCCAACCAGTGATGAGTTTGAAATGGTAGATAAACCAAGTGAAATGGATGATTTCGTAGTAATTGAAGAAGTGGCTAAAGAAGCTCAAGAAACTGACACTGAAGGTAAAAGTGTACAAATCAAGAGCCAAACGTATGTGAAACGTCACGATGTTGAAATTGAAGACCTTTTATCAAAATCTTCTAAGAAACAAGAAAGCACTAGTAGTACATCGGGATCATTGTCTGATGAAGAGTTAATGCAGTATGAATTAGAACAAAAAAAATTACAGGCTCAAGAATTAGCGGAAATAGAAGCAGGTCGACGATGGATACAAATGCAGTTTGAGGGAGATCCTCGATATGACTATGAAAGAGTTCCATTAGAAGATATTAAGGAAGAAGAAATGACTGATTTTGATGCCAGTAGAATTGGTAGCTTGACTTCTCAGAAGGAATCGATTGGTAGTTACGGTAGTTTTAGAAATTCTTATGGAAGTCTGTCTGAGTCTGAAATGGCGTCCCGTATAAGATTTAGGGTCAGAGGTGACAATGATGATATATCTATAAGCTCACTGCAAGAGTTTGAAAATCTAGAAAGAGCTCTAATGGAACAGTATCAACAAAATTCTTCCTCATCTCAAGATTCTCTAAATGGTTCTTTGCCAAGACGATATATATTAAGTAAGAGTCAAGGTGATGACATTTCAATTTCAAGTTTAAAAGAATTCGAAGGACTTGAATCAGCCTGCCTTGAAGCTCTGAAAGCAGAAATTCTTGCAAAACAAAAAGAAGCTTTGCTAATGGCAGATCCTAAAGAAGTAAGTGGAAGCTTTTTAGAGCGAGAAAAGCGATCATACAGTGGTAGTTCCGAAAGTAGTCCACCACAAAAAGGTGGAAGTCCAAGTCAAAAAAGTGGGAGTCCATCTCAGAAAAGTGGTAGTCCTTTACAAAAAGTAGGTAGCTATGGAAGCCCATCAGGAAAAATACTAACAGATTCCGCCAGTATCAGAAAACTTATTGATCAACAAATGGCTATAGAACAGAGACTGCAACAGCCGGTTATACCGAAAGTAATAACCGTTAAGAAATTTGATGACAGGGGTGCTTTTTTTGTAGCAGAACCTCAACCTGAAACATCAATTTGTGAAGTAGATCCGTCAGGTAAAATATCAGAAGAATGCAAAAAAGTGTCTACCTTCGTTTGTGCAGCCGCACCAAGTGATGGGTCTGCTGAGTCTATTCCAGGCGATTGTGAAGAAATGATGAAAATTTTAGATCAAGAAGAGAAATCAAAAGAAAGTCATTCATTGACAAGGACTTTCACTGATGGTGGTGTAATAGAAGTTGTACGAACAACGACGGTTATTCAACAGAAGTTTGTTGACGGAAAAAAGATTTCTGAGACAGTGACAAACTCGGAAGGTGAAGGTGCGGTAGATATACCTTCCAGGCCTAGGCAGCTTGAAGATAGTGCTATGTCCTATGGTTCTGAAATGTCCTCGTCAATCACGTCACAACCATCAGAGCTGGATAGTTTAATGACTGTAATGGAAAGACACACCGATGGAGAAGTAGTGACTGTCACACGACAAACGATAACTATGACCTCAGATAAGCCTGAGGACCTTGAGTTCTCTCGAGAAAACAGCATGGTTCGTGAGCTATCGCCCTCTTCGGGTAGGTCGGTAGCTCATAGTGTATTATCTTTCTCCGGTAAACAATTTACAGATCCGGCTAGTGGGTCCTGGAGCGGCCAAGACGAAGAGCTCAGTTCCTCTGGAAGTTTTAGTAGGTAAGTCCTAATGTGATGCATTTCCTTAATTTTACTTGAAATATATAATGTTACAATTTTATAAAAAGGTTATTTTTAGTTTATGGGTAGAAAACACTGAAACTGAAAAAAGTCTAAATATGTGTTAATAAAGGAAAAGAAATGTGTGAAAACAATTAAAAACAACATAGGTCCATATCAAGGTAAATAATAATTGAAAAGAAATTGCCAAATATTTTACAATTCGGTCGTACTTCGATCACTATGTGAACTCTAGTTCATACGAATTTTATTCTCAGAGGTGCACGAGCAGATTTGATGCTGGGCAGCACAGACAGCTTAGAAGCCACCAGCTCCAATGCTACTCGCGCTACTTACAACTATGAGGTTGACACCCCCATGACTGGTAGTCTTACATCTGGAGGTAATTTTACTTATAATTTTGAAAATAAATATACATATATACCTTGGGAGAGCCACGCTTCGGCATAAATGGGCAGGAGGAGAGATACTAAGACCTCATAGAAAACTAGTGTGAAACAGTGCTTGCGCTGTGTTTCAACCCCATCCAGGCTGGCAACGCACTTGTGACGCCTCTAGCCTTGCGGGTGTTCATGGTGTCCAAAATTTACTATGGCACCTCGATATTAAATCGTGTTACAAGCGAACACAGCATTAAATCTCAATTCATAGTCCATCCAGGGCTTCACAAGTCGAGTTTAATTTGGCTATGATATGATAATATTAAGGTAGATCTATTAGAAAGTCTTATTTATTTTAATAACTTGTACTGTAGTCCATTCGGGTTAAGAAAATAAATGTGATTTTATCAACCCCGCTCATTGACCAACAAGGTTTAAAAAATATCGTTTCATACAGAAACTTCAAATCTGATTGCTCAGCTTCGACATATGATAATTTAGATACATAGACATATAAATGTAGACGCGCGATTATTTTTAAATGCGCATCTACATACTGGACTTTAGTTCTTTATACTAGTTAAACAGAAAGGTAAGACTTTATTACAACAAAAATGGCCATTCGCTCTGCTTTATTTCGTAGTTAGCTAAATATTCAATATTTATTTTTTCGATATCTCCACCAACTTTTGCAACTAAGGAATATGTTGTTTATGTTCTTTAAATAAAATTTGCCATATAGAGTCAACACGCGTCTTACGTTGTCGGGTAACATCGAGTGCAATTTTTATATTTCCAACTTAAACACCGAGAAAAAAAATCAGAAACTTTTATTCCATTTAGTTTATAGACTCGTGAAATAGTGTCATGAACATCTAATCCAGACTATCGAAATTAAAAATCACAAACAAACCGATAAAAATAAGGTTTTTGTTTAAAGTTAGGTTTCTCACATAAACACATAGATGGTTGATTACGATGCAATACTAAATAAATATTAATAAACATTAGAAAATATACCGAATCATAAAAAAAAAAACAAAAAATGTACAACGGTCAGCCTAATTGCAAGAAGCACGTTGTCTTGAGTTTTTTATTTATTTTATTTTATATGTAGCTTTGACATGAGAATGGACTCAACGTGCATATATAAGACATTATCCTACTTATTTAAAATCTTCATAACGCATGTTTTATTAAAAAAAACATCTCATAGATTCTACTATCATCGCTATGATATCAATTGGTAAATTTAATAACAGTTCACCTTATTTAATGCATTTAACTATTAATACAATTAATATAGCATGAGAATTTGTATATTTACAATCGTTGTTTGTATTTTACAGAAAGGCTTTGCCCTCATCCCCGCTTTTATCTTTAAATATTTCATTTAGTGAACAAAATTCTCGCAAGAATTAATAATTTTCAAAATTTAATCAAAGATGTCTGTTAAAGTGATTATTTTTGCGAGAAATTTAACTTTCATAGTTATTTTATACATTTCAATACATATTGCTATCCCGCTAAGCTTGATACTAATCAGAAAGATAACAGCGGTGCCCCCTCCAGGATCAAACACCATGGTTTCATCCCTGGACACGCTGGATCCTATAACGGCTGTCCAAATGGAAAGCTTAGAACATCAGTCTACAAGTGAACATTATTCTCATGATTATGAAGTACAGGAACCTGATTCTGATACCGAAAGATTGGTGAGTTATACATAATATTGACGTAAAAAGTTTAAAATATATTGCAGACAGCACCTAAACAATATATAATACTTATAATTGAATTGGAACGGTATATCAGAATGAGTTAAAATCATTGGAAATTGAGAGCAAACTTAAAACAATGTCTAAAATATCTGCCATTTATCATCAACTGTAGTAGGTTCTCATTTTGCTGAGTTCATTCATAGCATTTTCTCAGGTTTTTACCGTCACAGAAAGTTTTTACTAACTATGTGTACAATTCTGGATATAGCGAACTACAATTCAATTTCATTCATCATGCTATTTACTCACCTCCATTTTTGTGGTTTAATTCAATTTCAGGAATTGGACAATCAAGTGCCTCGTGCTAAGGAACGGACAATCATGTTCGATAGTACAGACACTCTTAGTGCAGTCAGTGGTGATGGATCAGTAAAGGAAGCTGCAGTAGAAACAGCAGCACCGACGTTCTATATCGGCGACACTCCTATTGTTAGAGGTGAATTTAATGAAATATGAGATGAAATGTATGATTATACGATATCAAATAATAAATAACAATAATTGCAACTGAATCTGTAATTTTAGGAGAACGAAGAGAAGATGAAGATGATCAGCCTGCACTTTCAGGCAGCTGTCCAGCTTCTCTACCACCTGCAACACAACCATCACCACCGATTCCCGCTCAGAGAAGGTAATTACATAATGTAGAATTGTTTTATTACAGTGGACAATGATTAATGACTTTTTCTAGACAAATTCTAATTCTGTTTTTAACTCTAAAGGTTTATAAAAGATCATATTACGGGCTCGATCACTGAACTGAAGCTTTCGATCCTATTTTGAATACTTTTAAAAATTTCATTAGAGTTCCAGAATTTTATCTAGGATTACAGTGTAAAATTTTAAAAAACAAATTGTTCAAAAAACTCGAAAAGCTTAAACGCTAGTAAACCATTGTAATTTAATATTATCCAAATTATAAATTTTCATGTTCTGAAATTTATTTTACATTACGAGATTTTCATTATCATCATTATTTCCATTTACAAAAACATGAGCTTTTTTGATATTTATGTCTTTATATTCTTTTTATTTCCTACACCATCAGCCTATTTTTTACATTAGTTCTTCTTTTCTATCAGTTTAGTGCTAATTTAAGAATATTGCTTTATTTCGTATTTTAGTAACTGCTATTTTTTTCTGAAGTTAGTTGAAAATGAATGTACCTACTAAATTAAAAATATTATCATTACAGCTGCTATTGTTTAAGTCACTCTCAAGACAAGCTCGATAAATAGGTACACTATTTTATATTATATTGCTTTTTATTATCATTTGCTTTATTTACATTCATCATTGCCATCGCCACCTGCATTAACAAGAAAATGTTTGCTTATTTCTTTATTATCAGTTTAATTATCGAGTATTGCCATATAAATGACATTTATGCTAGTTTGAAATGTTTTGCTAGTTTGATATTTTATATTTTATTGGTCTATATAATGATAATATATATTATTATCAGAAGACAATTACGTGTGTTTGTTTTAGCATTTATTCCATTCATACTATCAATTATTGGTTTTCAGATCTTTGACGATGCTTGCAAAATCACCTCCATCCAGTCTAGACGAGTCTAAGAAGTAAAATTCATCTAAAACTTGACTTTCAATAAATAGTGCGTCTTGATTTGCTATGCAAACCAACTTTTTCTTTGAAATTTCCTAGAGTGTTGTATGCCTTATTTAATCTTGCTTTATCAACGGTAGCGCTAAGGAAGAACTATAAAATTTAAACACAAATTTAGTACAAAAATACAATAAAAACACTAACAACACTATTATTTATTTATCAATAGCAAAACAGGAGGAATAAAAAAAGTACAAATTTAGTTCCTCCGATTTTTATCAATTAATAAAATCGCGAACATAACTGCGTAGAGCAAACATATAAAAAAAAGATAAAATTGTAGACGTTTTTCACTCAAAAATACACTATGCTATAACTTTACTATAATGTTAATTGTGAAAATTGTAAACGGCAAAAGGCGTGGTAGGGAAAAGAAAATTACTGTATTGTACGGATTGGCTATATGATTAATGACAATATACGTCTAGTCTACTAGCCCAGCTGACATAACTGACATTACGAAGATTGACGATACAATTTTATGTACGATGGGGATAGAAACTCACCCTAAAAATAAGCACTTTCTCTATCTGAACAAAAATTCTGAACTACAAAACTTTTGTTGTAATATATTCAAATGAATTTATATACTTCTTTGAACTAAGCAACTCTTGAAATGGTTAGTAGATGGGCGGATGGAATAGATAGTTACTTCTATGAAAACATTGGTAGCTATGGCTAATATTTTAATAAACATTGGCCATAAATACGAACAATTTGAATAATATTTTGGTACTCAACTTTTGTACTAAACCGTCGATCTCGACATAGTCCATCTTATTTGAGATTATAACCCATAGCTTAGCTTAGACTTTAATATGCTTCAGGATATAACAGATTAGAACTATAAACTATTTCATAAGTAATACTAAGTAGGTTTTGAGGTGGATTTTGATATCGGTGGGAATTGAGATTCCGTTTACTTAAAAAATAGACAAAAGATAGGATCTCCATACTTAATTCTTGCACAATTTCTTACGTAGATAGGTAGAAATACAATGTAGGATAAGTATTTTCTGCGGCTAGCTGGGTTTTAGTTGTTATGACGTTCTTTAACTTATGCTGACTTCATAGTTGTAATTATTTTTCCCGTTGTTATCTATCAAATCGATGATCAGGTCAGTATGGGCGTCGAAGGAATTAGGATTGACTGCGGTCGAATGAATTTAGATATTGGAATGGTTATAAAAGGTTTCGCCGTTAGTACTGACGAAAAAAAGAAAGATGGAATTTGAAAATTTAATTTTTCATTTTGTAGAGGTTTTGGTAACGGTCCTGGTCGTTAGTGATTTACAAATCAGTTTGTCGTTTATTTACTTATGTACAGGTATTATTTAAAGAGTATTTTTATGTTTGTTGTTGCTGTTTCTATATGATTTATTAGATTAAGATTTGTATTTTATGTAATTAAGATTTGTATAAATTGTAATATTCATGACACATTATTGTAATGTAGTGAAATGAAACAACACTAACTAATGTGTTGTTATATTACATAATGTACGTACAGTATATTTCAGTTAGTCTTACACGAAAAACATCAAACTTAGACAATTAAATAGGGCTTGCTCATTTCCGAGTTTATAATAAACTGACTAATTAAGAATATGATTTTTATGATGGGATAATAGGTTTTGGATCTAAATGTAATGTGTTTTGTATGACTAGCACAAGAAATTTAAGCATTTAAACCTTTTAAATGCCATATGTAATATTAAAATAATTTAAATGCTTCATAAAAATGAAATTTGGTTAACATAATGTAGTGAAATTTTAATGTGTCGTGAATTTAATAGTATGACATAAATGTTGCATTTAAAAGGTTAAAAGGCGATGTTATTGATAAAATACTACATCTATTGTCGATAGACGTGGAATGGGATGAGACTGAGAAGGTAATATTCGAACGAATGCTTAGCTAATACACTGCAAAGCTGATCAATGCAATTGTTTTGTCATATCGGCTATGGAAGTCCCTCAATGACTAGTCGTAAGGATTCGCTTAAATGTAACTATTTAAAAATAATAGTTATTTTATTTTTAAAGTCTGTGTGCTTGAGGTATTTAAGGGTTTCGAGTTAGTATCTACAGTTGCTACGCTGTCATATTAAGTTTAAAAAAAAAGAAATTAGGTTGCAATGTTCAATTGTTTCACGTTGTATTTGTAATATTGCTGAATATTCTATCGATTAAATAATTATTGAATATTAAATAAAAACGCTGTCTCATATTTATAGTATTGTTTTATTACTGTACCTCATCACTCTGTTACCTATCAATTTAAATTTCATCACCAACAAATTCAACGTCATTTCTGGGTGGTGATGAATGAAGAATATTGTTTCATCACCCCTATTTATCTCATGGGTATCACAAGAGCTGACTAAGGGAGTAAATTATGCAGGACAATATGAATAAAAAGAGAAAAATTAAAAGAAGCTCTATACTGACTCTCCGTCGTGCCTCGAAATGTGGTATATTAGGCCAAAAGTCTATAGGTCTATGGGAGAAGTTTATATCTAGAAGTGGACTGTTAAAGACTACGGTTATGGGAAATTTAAATAATGTGCAATGTAATGATTTACATAAAATGATACTTCTTAGATTAGATTAGATAGACAGCTAATCTAATCTAAAAGGTGTCACTTGTCAGTCCTGACAGTTCTATATGGAGATTGAGAAATAGGGATGGGGATAAATAAATCGATTACCACAATATCCGGTATACTTATCGATTACAGTTTCATCTGAGTTACTGAAAAATACTGTATAATAACATTTACTGGTAAAATTAGTACATAGACACACATAATTATATATGCATATTACAAAGAGGACTTCTCTTCACAGGCACTAGCCTGTCATGATTTTGAAAAATTTGGTACTCAAAAAAAACACTTTAGTAAAAAAATATAATTTATTATTAACAAAGGATATAAAACCTGAACGAAAACGATACAAAATATTACCTGTCGTAATAAAACAAGTTACATGTATATACATATATTCTCAATTGCCAATAATCCTATAAATTACACCATGCTTATGTTGTACTTTATCTTAAACACACGGGAGTCCATCAAAGTAACCCGCCCACAAGGTGATGAAAAAGATTAATATTTAAACTTATGGTTTACGAGTTCCTTTTTTAACAAGATTTTCTATCGTACGGTTTGAGAACAATTTTATTTTAACTATCTATACATACTAGCATATAAAGCATGGTGTTAAAATTACTTGATTTGAAACGGCTACCTTAAGTTGTACCATCTTTTGTATAATTAATATGAAAAGTCTTCAAATAAGAAATCTTTTTTCCTTAATAATAACCTTAATACTACAGTTATACGATTTCTTATTCAAATTGTTTTCATTCGTTTCATAATCTTAACATCTAAAATACCTACAGTTACTATGGCCTTTTGAATATAATTTCATTGTAAACCATTTACTGATCAAGATAAACACATGGAAATGTTTCAAACATAAGCATTAAACATAGAATAAATAAGTTAATAAATTATGTAAGTCTTTAATTTGGTGGTAAAAATAAAAGCCTCAATATATGCTCTTTTACCCACGAAGTTATCGTATGCATATTTGTAAATATTGTTATATCAATCTTACAAACCAAAATTTATAGAGATTAAGCCAAATGTGACCTAATTGTCAATTAATCGTCCCAGGAAAGAAAAACTCTGGTTTTATACATGAACATGAAGTTAATAAGTACCAAAACGATGCTACTGCAAAAAATAAAACAATGTTCCTACTCAGAACCATTTTCCCAGTGAATAAGACAATTGAAATTTAGCTACTTTGATCTCTTTTACAAGTTTTCAAGGAATAAAATATCGTTAAATACAAATATAAAAAGTTTTTTTTAAAATAACACCTGATTAAAAGAGCATACTTTATAAACAACATGAAGTATTTAAGAGTAGATGTAAAAATTAATACAAATTATATGACTTTATATTAAATCACCTCAAAGGGAGTCGAACTCTGACACATCACTAGTCTGAAAAAAAAATTTAAATACATCATAATCAAAATCATCCAAAAAGTCAAAAAGGGACCGTCAATTACGTTATAGAAGTTAAAAAAAAAAACATCCATGAACCAAAGTGTCTTCCAAATTCACAGCATATATAATGATCAAATTGAGGACGAAAATCAAGCTGGTCAAATAAATTTAAAGATGTCACACAAAATCCATTTTACCTCAAAGATATTTTGATTTATAAATGTAGACTTGAGCATATACACTACACTTACTACTGTTATGTCTACAGATTTCAAGCAAATGATAACTCTACTAATACAGGAGGCTAAGAATGGTACAGAACATGGAGTGCAAAGATACCCACTAAGTCCGGTTTGTAGAGGTGCACGTGGGGCAGCAGGAAGGTGGAACCCAGATCGCGCTCAGCCATCGTGTTGGCCTCCTACACATGCGTGCAATTATGGGTTTAGCTTATAAGAGTACCCATTCTGAAGTTACAAAATAAACTTATTTTAACTCCATGAGTAGATTTTAGCTGATGTCTTTGTAGTATATGCCCTGAGATAGTATTATTTGTAACAACAGAAAAGGTAACGTTTTTGAAATAGCGTACAAACTAAAGGTGGAAAAAATATCTACGAAATTAAAGCTACTAAATACTGTGCTAGAAAACCCTTAGTAAAACGTAAATAGAGTTTAAAATATATAAATATATATCATCAATATCCAAGAATAATATGAGATTCAACTTGGTAACAATTTTATATTCAGGTTAAATGGAGCCAATAGAAAGCAGTTCATAGAGACCTGATGTGTAAGACGTGTTGACGAAGCAGCTCTCCCAGTACTGGCTGGTAGAGTTCCACCGACTGATCTAGCTTCTGATAGAGTTCTGTAAATGATACAAAGCTTTGTGCAATGCTATGTAAAGCGGCTATTTGATATCTCATTAAAATTTGACTTACAGTTCTCCGAGTCTTCTTTCAGCGTCCGTCCACTCTGATAAGTCTTCTTGGCTAGAAGATGTAAGAATAATGTATTGTACTTATTTTTTTTAGTGCTCTCTGTTTATCCGCAATTACATTCTAGTATAAAAGATAGTTAAAGTCATAACATTATCAATTTTAGATTAATTTAATTATGAATTCTCTGCAATGGCAATGAGGATGGTGACTTCATAACGTGCGGAGTGGAATCATTTTAGCAAGCAAAAACTGATACCTTAATAGTGAAGCGATTATTGAATATCGAAAAGAAAAGGAGATATAGCTCATAGGAGATTAGAATTTTAGACGTATGTGAAAATTTCAGAAAGACTGCATACAATTGATATCGTCCCAAGAAATTTGACACATGACAATGGACCTAATTTCAATTCCTTACTCCTTAAGCCATTCTTTTACCTCTCACCACTCGTGACAATATACATTACCTATAAGACTTTCTTAGCGTATCAAAATGAGACAATTCTGCTTCTAAATCTCCTTTGTTGACCGAAGATAAATCATCTCGCTCCGATTTCATTGCAGCCTCGTCTGGTCTTATCGTTGTGGATACTTTAAATCCAGCTGAAACTAGTGCTCCTGTAACATCACAAAATATTGAATTTACATTTAAGTTATTACTAAAACTATACTAAGTATAATAAACCTTAAATTAAGTCGGTACATTTCCGTACCATGATAAAAATATGTTCAATACTTCAGAAATTAGTAATTATTTTGCAGAGACCAATCATCAGTAATAAGAGTATAAAATAGTTTTATAGATAAATTCAAATTTAACGATAGCGCGATTTCTTTACCTGAGCGCTTTTCAACGAACTGTGGCCTGCCGCAATTGTGACGCCTCTGGTGTTGCGGGTGTCCATTGGCGGCGGTAATCACTTAACATCAGACAATACGTCTGCTCGTGTGCCACCCATATTATACAAAAAAAAATATGAAATAAAATACCTTGTTTATTATGTCTGTCCTTGTTGGCACTGTATGAAGACTCCAAACTGTGTTTTCTTCTCATCTGAAATAAAGTCAATTTTGTAATTAAATATCTCAGGTAGGTACTTTTTAACTCAATATTTTTTTTAGTATCTGGTACTTTAATCAATTTTTAATCAAAACTATTTAATTAGACAACCCTGAAACATTACAACGTAAGAGTGAATTTCCTCGTTCACTACAAAATAATTGATAAAATTATATATAAAGAATACGCGTAAAGTAATTACGTCTTAATTTAATGCTTAAATATTAAAATTGTATTAGACCAGTGCAATGTTTCTTCTACTATATCCTTTACCTCGTTTGTATTCTCTGTCATTCATGTGTCCATTTCTCTTTTGTGTGTTTTTAACAATCCAAAACAAACCTAAAAATGTTGAAATTTATACAATGTGCAGAAAATCTTACCTCATCGTTATTATTTACCGCACCAGATTCTAAGTAACTAATCAACTTTGCTTCGCTACTGAGCTCCAAGCTTCTTTTTCTTGATATATTTTCTCGACTGTCGAATAGATCAATAAAACATTAAGTTATGATTGTGTGTGTTAATATATCATCAATATCAAATACAATGTTATACCTATCTCCATGATGTGCATGTAACCTGGCTCTTGGGATCATAACGGCTGGAGCTGGTGGTGGTGGGGGTGGATCATGAGCGGGAGGATCCGATATTACACATTTCTTGCTTGTAGATGATCTGTGCTGCTGAAATTTTTATAAAAAAATTGAAAATTGTCTGACTAAACCGAATATATATAGTGCCATCTAAAAGGCATAATACTCTCCACAGACCAAAATCTTAGCCATACTTTGATGTAATGAAAGAGAAATATAATATTCCAATGTAGTCGAGAAAAGATCATCCGAACAGACTTTATGACATATTCTGGTTAAAGCACGACCAAATATTTATATTTATTAGTATTAATACTCATTAGTATTACAATTTTCATTGCGCGATGCGGGTACTAAAATTGATAAGCTTGGTCGGTAATTATTGTTTGGTGTAAGGAACCATCATATCGTCTTATACTTACTTTAGTTGGAATATATGGAAGAGATGCGTTTTGTAAGCTAGAAGCGTCGCCAGCTTCTCCTCGCTCGTTGATTAAAGCACGACGATCAGTTCGTTGTTTTGGCATAGCACCCTGAACGATATAATTGGAATATGTTTTAGTCACATGTACAAATAAGGTACGGATACATAGATGTATATATTAGCCGTAAAAGTAGTGGTTTAAACTGTCACACCTTCGTTGCTGAGTGTTTTTAGTTGTGAGTGATTCTTTGCGTCCGTATAATAATATTTCTAGACCGAGGATATTCGTAGGAGTTCCTTTGAGCAGTTGAAAAGTATGTAATTTCTTTGACTTATTCTATTTTAACTGTTTCAGTTTTAAGGACCCAATTTCAGATTCCCTAGTATGAAAGGAAATAACTATCTACACAAGATGCAATATTCATGTACCTGATGTAAACTCGGCATACTTTGAATACATGCAACGATCGACCTCTGAGGGTGTGGTGGTCTTCGAGTACGTCTAGAGCACGCCAACACTGCGCATACAGCCAACACAGCAGACAATAACGCGCCGCACACTACCAGAGATATCAGTACAACTGGAAATGATACAGATGGGTATTATATCAATGTATTGGTTTAACAAAACTAATAACATTTTGCTTAATTTTTTTTAAATGGTAACTAATACTTAGATATTGACTGAAGAATTAGAAACAAGTTATTAAGTAGCATTAAAAACTGCTTGTGACTAAGAAGATAATTTTCACCAAACCTGAACTTTGATTCATATTAATAGCTGATAACGGATTCAACAAGTGACATAGAAATTTAAATTAAAGGTAGATTATTTTAATTAATCTTATTTGGTATTTGTAAATACTTTTTAATGGGGCCTTTGATAGTACGTGAATACCGCTTTTCATATACACCTATAGCACACGAGTCACAAGTGCGTTACTCTTACAAGCTTTTGATTGTCCCCGAAATTACGGCTCTCCCACTATTCCCAGATGATTTTATCTCTTTGACTTCCAAAGTGAATTATTATCTTTAATCTCTACAATTTTTAAATTTAAAAACTTTGTCAATTCACCTTTCAAATTAATTTGACAGGAACTACCAGAATACCACTGGAAACATTCGCACAAGATTCTTCTGTCATCTCGAGAGTAACAAGCGCCATGATAATTGCACCGTTCGCAGCCAACTGGTTCAGCTAAAAGGTACGAATACAATTTATTGAGGGTATATTCCTTATATATTCTCTCAAATATGCACATAAAATTATTTTGGAATGTGTTAAAATTGATTCTGTGAAACACTACAACTGTTCTTGGAACTAACAAAAAATATCGGTTAATCAGTAGAATGTTAAATAATTAATAAAGGTAATCTTTTCATAAATAATATTTTACCAGTAAAATTCGATAAGAAATCAATAGCATCATTTCCATTTTGCATAATTCTTCAGTTGTAGATAAATTAAGTAATATCTAAGAAAAATATGGAGTTATCCCTAACACAAACCTGAACAAATCCTGCCAGGGTAAAGAGTGTTTACGCTGAGATCAGCAAAACCTTCCAGACAGCTGCAAGTGTAAGTGCCGCGTAAGTTGAAGCATTGAGCATGTTCAGAACAGTCATGGAATTGGCCGCTCAGACATTCGTCGAAATCTGTAATATTTATAACGAGGAATCATAATTTGATCTGAACGTTTCATATTTGACAAGGAGCCTGTTCTAAACCTAAAAGATTATAAACTTTAACACAAAATGAATATAAGTTGAGTCACTATAATTGATTTAGCTTGAGCTTAACTGCAATAGACCCAAAGGACCTATTCCTTCCAAAAGCGAATCTATTCAAACTGCCGTATAGCAAGAAGAATGGCGAATACTCTTTCATTTGCGACTTTATCTTTAAGTTATGGTAAAAAAGTGACAGAAAGCTTCAAAAACTTCAACTTTCCTCAGTTTCGAAACCAAACAAATAAAGTTTATTCAGTTTAAGCATCTGTTATAATTCTGGACTATATTGATGCAATTACAAAAAACAGCTATTTACTTACCGCTTACATTCAGTTTATCCATCAGTTCGCTTGCAGCGTGAACTTCAGTGCCGCCTAAACTGTAATTGTTGTGTCGCAGATACTTCTCAATCACCTCTTTTAATCTGCTTTCATGTGCATTGTCTGAGAGCTAAAATGGAGACATAATTTTAAAAGCAGTGATGTTTTCATTCAAACAGCACTTACTATTATTTTACAGGATATTTAAAACATTAGTGCAATAACAAATCAATAGATAATATTCTATTAAGAAGAAGCTTAAAGCTTTCACGTTTCATGATTACTTACCTATAAGACCACTTATTTAAAAGTATTACATTACCTTTGATTTGCTTCAGAGCAACCTGTTAAGTTAAGTCAAGAGTCAGCCTGGGACCACGGTCAGTGCAACCTGGTCGAAACGTCAGACCAATCAGAGGTATGTAATACCTTTAAATAAGGGATCGCATTAATTCCCATAAAAATAATTAAAGTTGAAGTAGGTTAGAATTTAGTATAGTACTCGTCTAACATAATAAATAGTAATATTTTACCTGTACATAGAAATCATTCATAACACCTCGATAAAGCTCCCCATTTGGACTCTTCAGCTCGACGGGATGAAAACCAGTTATGTGAACACCATGATAGACGTCCCTTAAGTCTGATTGCATTACCATCCTATTGATACCTTCGTGGGTCGCCAAAGCAAGAGCTTGATAAAGTTTACTGGAATTGTCTGACAGATGCTCATGGTACTCCAGACGATCATTACCTTGGGAGCCCAAAGCTAACTTGACTGAGTAAGTATAGGTAGCTGAAAATAATTTCAGAACGATTGTAAGAACAAAATACTAG
Organism: Hyphantria cunea; assembly: GCA_003709505.1. NCBI lineage: Eukaryota > Metazoa > Arthropoda > Insecta > Lepidoptera > Erebidae > Hyphantria > Hyphantria cunea. Next base: position 131,454 of record PKRV01000273.1, read on the forward strand.
CAAATTTTTAAATTTAAAGAAAGTAACATAAAAGATTTTTGTTATGAAAATCTACGCATAATTTAAAGATTTTTATCAACTCTTATTAAAAAGAAACTAAACCAGAATAGTTTTTATTGGTAATTTGTAGGACCGGAAAAAGAGGAGGTGGCAATTTTCTTTAGAATTATTTCTCCATGTATATGTTGATAATTGATGAACGTTCACAAAAATAGAAACTTCCAAGAACAGTGAAGATAATTTACAATTAATTAACATACGTTTACATGGTCTATCAGGGAACATTCTAGCGAATCCAGGTCTACAGATACATTTCATAAGACCATCGATTCTCTGGCAACGCTCGTTTCTGGATGCCTTGCAATCGGGTAGACATTCCTTGCCATAACCACCTGCAATGTCAAATAAAATAACAATAAAATCTATATTTCAGTGTTAACACAGTACTACTCGCCTAGGTATGTACACTTACCATTGGAATTAACATTAGTAGTTTCCAAATAAGGTGTACCTGCTAATAATATCTCACCAAATAACACTTGTGATACTCCATTACTATTTACTTGTTCATTTCTGGTTACATCGTAATCACTAGTTTCTATATCAGTATTTACTGCCGGAGCCTGTCCACCGTTTTGTGATTTGTTCATCACAACAAAGAATGTGTCATTGTCAGTTTCATTATCACTCTCATTTTCAATCTTTTGAATTATATTATCAGTTGTGTCTGAGTCTCTAATTATCAGATTTTCGTTCTCTTCGGAAGACATAGATATATCGTCAAGTTGAATTTTAGTCTTAGGAACAATTTCTTGAACTGACGTTGGTTGCACTTGTGGAATAGGTATATGTTTAGTAACAGTCTCTATTATTGTAGTGGGTTGCACTTGAGTGTGAACTTTAGTCACCACGTCTACTATTGTGGATGTATGTGTATTCGTCAATATAAGAGTTTGTGTAATAGCTCCTTCGGATTGACTGACTAAACTTGTTTTTGTATGTGTGACTGTTAGAGTATGTGTTAAGTTTACGTAACCAATACTAGAAACCGTTTTCGGTGGTTCTGACAATGTTTTTGTAAGAGTGACTATAGTCGTCCTAAATTCTGTTTTAGTAGGAATGATTTCATCTGAAATTTTAACTTCATTACCAGCATGATGTGTGGGCTTTATGGTAATTACTTCTTCAATGATAGGAGTTGGTAAATTAGACTTTAATTCTTCCAATTTTGTGATTTCTACCTGTGTTACTGATGGTAAGATGGTATTTTTGAGCAATTCTGTAGGCTTTATTAATTTCTCATCAAGCACTGGTTCAGAGCTTTCAATGACACTTGGAACAATAATTGTTGAAGGCCTCGACATGGGTCTAATTTTTTTTATAGAAAGCGTTCTTGTAGGATATAAAATATCTGGACGAGACAACGTTTTTGTAGGCTTAATAGTCAGTGAAGTCTTTGTTGATGATTGTAATTTATTATTAGTATTATTTCTCTGTTCGTCTCTTTCAGTGGGGTAAGGTTTACGAGTTCGATTCTTATTTCCCAGAGAAATCACTTTTACTTTATCAGTGGTAACTTCTTCTTTGCTGGACCGTTCATGGCTAGAATCTAGCAAATCATTTTCACCATTCGAAATGCTCGATATATTGACTGTGTTAAAAGGAGTAGTTGATTCAAGGCTTGATTCATTTGAAAGATTGACCTGATCAATTACTGATGTCTCCGAGCTAGATTCATCACCTTCCTCTACTGAAGATTCGTACGAATAATTGATTTCTGAATAATTTACTTCTTTGGAATTTGTTATTTTAGATGGTTGTGAACTTTCAGGAAATTGGATAGACGTAGGAGCAAAATTAAAACTGGATGAAAATTCAACGCCAGATGAAGTCAGCCATCCAGATGATACTGGCGTAGGAAAAACAACGTTAGGTACCATACTGGTTGAAGGCGGTAATTCATTAGTAGGTTTAACAACTCTTGTAGACACATCTCTTGGAGGAGGCAGTAATTGTGATGAAGGTTGATCACGGTTGAAAATCGGTCTTCTAACACCATTAAGGTCAAAATACGGCCTGTAAGTAGAAATTTCATCTCTATTGCTAGGTTTCCTGAAAGGCCTTTGTGTCGTCACTCTTGACATAATAGGTCTTGGTGACTTAGTCCAGTAAGAAGGTGGAGTACGTGAAGGAATGCCTGGTCGAGGTGTTAAGGGTATTCTTGTGGGAATTCGTATTCCAGGTGGAGATCTTGGCGGCGGCGGACTCATACCCATAATCATCTCATCGTTTGTTGAAGGTTTGAAACTATAGTCCATCGTTGGTGGAGGGGGAGATAAATCAATTATCTCGCTTGAAGATTGATTCAATTGTAGATTTGGTAATGTAAATGTCGGCAGGGTTGTTTTCTCTGTAACCTTTTCAACGACTAGTGGTTTTTTATCTTGTATTTGAACGGTAGATGTAATAATAGATTCGTTATGTAAGTGAGTACTATTTAGTCGATTCCATAAACTTGGTCTTCGGTTTTTATTGTACTTAGTTTCTGATTTTGTAGAGTATACAGGCTTAAACGTTGAACTTTTATTACTTTGCTTTTCTATTTCTTCTCCGATATTTAAATCCACAGTGTCTTCATTTGATACATTAGTGGAATTTTCAACCATATGATTGATTTGCCAGTGTGGTTGTTGCAATTGATGGTCAAGTACCATTGCCGTGTTTATAGCAAATGGGCGTGGTTTCATGTATATGTTGTTATTAGGTTGTCCATAAATAGGTTTATTAGTATTTGACTGGAACGAACTCTGGTTGTAAGATCCAAAAGGTTTTTCAGTTTGAGTTCCAGGATTGAAGTTCACAAGTACTTGGTTGTCATTATTATCTTTTTGAACACTTTGTGGAGGAAAAACTTCATCTTCCAACAAAGTTATTTCTGTTGATGATGCAGAAATATTACCAGTTTCTTTTGAAGAACTGACAACAGGAACTTTCATAGATTCAGAACTAACTTCCCCATCCAAATCACCAGAATTTTCAGTCTCCTCTTCACCATCATAAATTTCTTCAGAATTTTCATACACTGGTTTTTCTTTTTGTAATGAAAATTTAGTTTTTGCTGTGGTAGTTTCATCACTGTAATCGTGTATTGGTATATCATAAGCGGGTTGCTTTACACCGTCGAAATTAGAAGGTATATAATTAATATGGAAAGGCTTAGTGGTAAAGGATGATGAGGTAAAGATGGATCTTTCAGTGGTTTGTGGTTTTGTAAAAGGTTTACCAACGGGAAAATTATAAATTGATTCAACGTTCTGCGACAAAAACTCTGTTGGAGGTTTACCGACGCTAGTAATTTTTTGTCCAAACTGCGGGTTTTTATTTTTTTCATGATAATCACGAATCAAAGGTATTACTTTTCTAGTAGTTGCTTCTACTTTAATGTTGTTTATGTTATTGTCAGTAAAAATACTAGAATACCATCCATGTGAATTTGTGGGAATATTCGGTATTAGTTTAGTTCTCTTCACGTCTGCTGAATTAATATTATCTGCATAATTTGTTACATACTTAACGTCTTCATTTGTACTTGAAGGTGTCGTGTAATCGTTAATCATTGGGAAATTGGCATGGCTGTTAATTGAGGGTGGTACTGTATTTTTATTCATTTTATCACCATAATTTTGATTAGCATAATTGCTTCCAATAATTGTACCCTGTATTGTATCTGTTGAACTTTTGTTCCATCGATTATCTCCAACTGGAATCTGTGTAATAGAATTGTTTGGCGTCATATGACCATGATGACTATGAACTATATATGGATCCCTGACTTTTTCCTGCTGCAGATTAAAGTTTTCCAACGGATTCGTATTATCTTCAACTTTGATAGCAAAATTAGTTTTAATAGGGATATCTGTATTAAGTTGGCCAGTATTAGTCAATGCACCAACTGCAACTGGTACACTAGATCCAATAACTTGTGCTGCTTCATTATTACTAGCAACATTAGTAGCCGTATTTAAAGTCACCGTGTAAAGGTTTTTGTCGTCACTGCTGTGCGGGGCAGGTGATTGATTGACGATATTTGGAGATGACATAACATTAAAAGAGTTATACATAACATTATTGTTCTGAAAGTTTTGATCATTTCCAAGATGTTGAACTTCTTTCATCGTCTTCGGTGGTTGCAAATTATTAGAAGACTGCTGATTATAATTCGTGAAAGACGATGGAGGAATACGAATAGTGTAAGTAGGTGTATGTTTATTATTTGGTATCTGAGATGCAAAGTAGATTTCAGAGGTAACTTTAGGTGGCCGTTGTTCAGGCACTGGATGTTGGATATTTAAAAACACTTTCATATCTTGAACAGGTTTAGTGTGAACAATCGGCCTTTGACTGTATGGTTTACTTTTGTCATAAATGTCTTTATTATAATGGTGTGTAGATGGCCGTGGCGGCGGGGGTACAGCTAGGTAATTTTCATAATCTTTATCAATTATGTCTTTTGAGTCTTTAGTTTTATCTTTTCCTCTGATTTGATTAAACTTTGGAAAGTCGTTATTCGTGGGCCTGTATACTTCTGGATTGAACACTGTTATTTGTGGTCCTACTTGTACATGTGTTTCTTGGTTACTGGTAGGAGGTGGGAGGTGATTAAAATCTGAAGGTCTTTTCATTTCCTTCCATTTCGTTTTAAGATCATTACCAAATGATTGCTCCTTAAATGCTTCTTGATCGGATTGCCCAATAAAATGTTTATTGTTATTAGGAGCAACGTTATGCACATTTGTCATTTGTGGTGCATCTATGCTGAAACTACCAAAGTAGCCTGGTTCGGGATATGGTAATGGATCATCTATGTAATCACCAGTTTTGTGGGGCTCCGACGATCCAGCAAATACTAAAGCTGTACTACTACCATGAGGAATCAAAACGTTTGCTACTCTTGAAGGCTGAATATCAACCAAAAATGGTTTATTCGATTCGGTGTTCCCTACATTAGCCTTATCATCATCGGTTCTTATTTGTGAATGTATTATTTCAGAAGAACTGGGGCTACTATCAGCAACTTCCATCTCTGAGTCAGGTCGTTTAAAATTGTTCTGAGCAATATATTGTTCAGCCGGTATATTACCTGGTTTAACTAATGAAGGTATATAGTCTAAAAATACTGGGCGACCATGATTGCCCAAACTAGTTCCAGTTGATGTGCTTTGTTCAGTTTTCATTAAATGGTCGTGTTTAGTTGAAGGCATGCGATAAGGGTACTGATCATTTGGTGCCAAATTTTGCTTATAAAATGATCCAGGTCTATGCATTGGTGTATTAGGTTTCATCTTGGGGGGTTCAGGTGGCCTTAAATCAAAAGAATCATCTACTTTAGTGGGTATTATTGGTTGATCGCCAAGTGGCTCTTCATTAGCAAAATATTGCTCATTTGCTGCTATTAAACTATCTAGAGGAGGTGGATTTACAGAGTTCTGTAGTTTCATTCCACTAGCAGCCAATGTAAGAGGTCCGCCGACTGCTGGTTTACCTACAATAACGTCAGAATTTGCTGTGATTATTTCCCCTGGACTAATAGGTATACCACCATTTACTAATGGACTTTCGTGTACAACTTTTGGCACTACAATATGGGCTTTAGGATGCTTGTGTTCAGCTGCCCATGCTAAATTCTGATGTAATGTGGCATTTGTAAAAGTAAGTTGTGATTCAGATGTCTCCATTTCGTCAACAGGAATATAAATGGGAAAGTTATTATTTTTTCCATCCATGTCGTTATCTACTCTTTTATTTGCACTGTAAGCTATTACTTTTTCAGGAGGTTTGATTGTCGTAGTTGTAGTTTTATTGATATTCTCGTGACGCCTTATGAAACCGCCAGTCATTTTCTCAAAAACTGGGGCTAATTGTGTAAGCCCTTTAATTCCTAAACTTCCCAATTTTAAAAGTTCGGCCACAACAAATTTATTTTTGTTTGGTTTTTGAGTTTTTTCCGGTTTAGACTTGTCAGGAACTTTTGTGTTTACTTTATTTGTTTTTTGAGTAACTGGCGCTTGTTCATTTGTTAACAGTTCACTTTCCTCTACTGAATTAGAGTCCTTTTCACCAGAATAATCGTTTATTACTTCAGTATATTTTTCCACAACTTTATCAGTTGGGGCTTTATTTGAGTTAATTTCGTATTCGTAAGGTTCGTAGTGAGTTTTTTTTTCGGGAGACTCTTTGTTAGTAGGTTTTAAGTCTATATGTGTGGCCCCGTATTTTGTACTTTTCATTCCATGTTTACTCAAAGAATCAGACTCTGTATATTTTGTTTTTAGACTTTCAGTTTTTATATTACTACAGGAACATGAACTAGTACATGGAACCTTACTAACTTCTGACGGTTGTATTAATTCAAAGTTGTCATTTTCTTCACTATCGATTCGTTTATCAATCTTAGGATAACTACTCATATACATGTTCGTTGCTGCAGACGGCTGGATAGTTTTCACTTCCATATACTTGGTCTGAAACATTAATAAAAGTGTGAATTAATGTTTGCAAATACAAATAACGCAAATAAAATCTTGTTAGAATAATTCCTCTCCTTTATCATTTTCATCTAAACTAACAGACATTGCAATGTAAATACTAACTACTTTAAACTGTACATTAACAAAGACATTTTAGAAGTAAAAGGGTTAGCAAAGCTAAATTCTACGTTACATGTGTAGAGACCTGCCCCGTTAAGGAAAAAGGGAAACATTTACAACATTGTAAATTGATTTAGTAACTTCAATTCTGCCTAGCAAAAAAAATATTAATTTTACCTAAATACATGTATTGATGATGAAATTAATAATTAACATTACGAGTAAATATACAAATCGCGTACACATTTAGGCGGCAAAAGTTACCAAAACAATGTACAAAATATTATATTTTTCCAAAAAGGGTCATCGAGGTTGGATTAACTGGCGTTCAGGGACAAAAAGGTTCATGTAGGGTTTTTCCAACCGGGTTCCCAAATCTTACTTTTGTTGGTTTTAAATCTGGTATGACGTCAGTATTGTACAGATTGGTAAGAGATTCAGTGGTAACAACGGACACGATTGTCTCAAATGTTGAGATCGCGCTTCTTTTATTGTGGACCACAGTTGTTAAGTATGTGTATGTGGTCATACAAGTCTTGATGATATAATTATGTTGCATGAGTTGCTGAATTGGAAAAATTGCGCTTATTTGTTGACGACTGACGACAGTAGCAACAGCAGATGAGAGCAACTGTTTTGATGCTGAAGATGGGCCGTGATGTGGTAGTAACATACTTGCGTGAATGAGCTTAAATTGGCGCTGAGAAAGAAGCGTAGATGAAGATGAAATAAACGATAATAGTAAAAGCAATATTGTTTAATAACAACTAGTATCTACTGCAGTACTTAGTTTTTTACTATATTGATAGCTATTTAATAATTAAACTAAAATACTTTAATACGTTTAGCACTGCTAAAATCTACTAATAGAATAATACAAATGAACGGTATCTGGCTATTATATTGCTTACAAGTACCTATAATTCAAGAAATATAACTCTTACAAAAACTATATATAGTCAACTAAATTAATTTACCTGTTCATGTTTTCCACCAGAATTTTTATCCTTTACCAAAACTTCCACACCATTGGACATAATCCTTGTAGCGAGATTCTTTAACCTCCTTTCATCATCTTCGGATTGTTTTTCTACTACATCCATTTCTCTTCCAGGCCGCCATGGCGTATTATCATATACGATGCCATTAGTATTAAATGCTGAAATCACAATAAAGTATGTTAGAAATTCTGTATTCAAGACACTTAATTTGAATGACTGGTCATCAAAATTTTAGTAAAAATCATGATTAATTAAACATATTACAAACAATAAAAAAATTTAATTCAATACAATTCTTAATAATATTGTTCTATTATATTTCATAATACTAAAAATAAACTAACACACATAAAGAAAGTACAAGCAAATACTACAGCATAAAAATTACTTGAAGCAATATATTAGTATTGTGCATTTAGTTATATTAAACTATTGATAAAGAATACTAGAGTGTCTATGCAGATATGCAAAATACATAAAAGTGAAAAGATTTATGCGTCACTAAGCTTGAGCAGATGCGTGCTTTTTGATTCATCAATTCTATGCAAATAGTATCAGCCTTTTATGCATAGCAAATAGATAAGTTTAAATATTCCAAGTTCAAAAACATTTAAATGATTTGCTGCTTAATTTCACTCACCCTAATTTAAGGTAATCTTTAACAAACTGTATCAAGCCAAAGTATCCAAATCACAAATGAGATCAACGTTGAAGATTAAAATTCAATATTATAATTAAACACATTTGCAAGTAAGGTACTAAGATTCAAGGAATTAAACTAAGTAAAAATGAACGTATAGCAAGAAGTAATAGTATAAAAACACATATTACTAAATAGTTATGATTCCTCTAACTACTATAAATTCAGCGTTTGCCTAAGTTTGTATCACAGAACCTTTAAACAAAAAGATTTTTAAATAACTACGGAATATGTACTGACTCTTATCTCTTACCTATAGTGTAGCAAAGGCCCTACGATATATGTAGTCATGTTGTTAACTGTTACTGATAAGGAATTTAATCGAAAAGAAAATATAAAAACTGAGACATAAATAGATAACTTAATATATTAGGTTAATACAAATAGAAAGATTATTCACAAAGCTTATACCGTGCATCTGTAACCGTCTAAATCTTTACTTGATAATTGATAATGTATGTATTGTCTGACTGATAGTTGATCTCATTTATTGATGGATATGACGATAGCAATCCATTACATTTCTTAGCATGACAGCATAGCAATTATGCGGAATTGCGTGACCATGCCAGTACTGCGTGTGTTAGTACCGTTCATACAAAATATGCATAATGTTTACAGTTTTACTGTAATACTTACGTAATTTCCCATTTTTTGTATCCACAGCTTAAATTAGATCATTAAATATAAAATATTTCTATCAAGTAAGCCATTACAAATTAAGCCTCAAATATTTACATCTAATCCATTACTCTATATGTTCAACGTTTTTGAACATTGTTCAAGGATTCAGCAGATTTAAATCAATTATGAACTTATTTTCATTACTTGTAAATTAAAATTTTGTGGATATATAATGTTCAATAACGTAAATCATGAAATATTAAATAACAAAACACTCACCTTCGAAATGTAAATGTTCCAGGATGAGGGTTTGGAATCTTCCGTCATGGGGAACCTTCGGGGTGCCGAATGGTGAAGTCTGGTTTATGTCATTAGGTATTAGTCTACCTTTTGTCAGAGTTTACAGTCTAGTTTTCATGTCAAAGTAATCTTTTCTAATTCAATTTATAAATTTTGCATTATCTCAATTTTTCATCATGGGTTTTGGGTATTTGAATCGAATAATCAGTAATTAAACAAATTAATTTTTAGAATTCTTTATTGTTTTATTTATTTTAAGTCGTATTTGCAATGTACAGTCGTAAGCGAAGAAAAAAACGAGTATTAAAAGGTAATTATGATAATCATAATCTAGACTTATTCTTAGGCAGTGAGTAACCGTTACCCATCAAATTTTCCCCAAACACATCGATTATGGTAACATAGGAAATAACATTTTTGGTGAACTTAGAATATATGTTAATATCTAGTCAAGTACAAAAGAGTATTTCATCCTTAAAACTAAACTAAATCTATAAGGCACTATTTCATAGTTAACTTACTATGATACACTGGAAATAAATAACTAAACCATTACTATACACCTAACCATTTGTAATCTTTCACGAAACGTCATCAATTAAACTTTGCCTAAAGTCTCGAATTGCTGATGGGCTTGCGGCCTTCACGACGTAAGTGGGTGATGCATCATACCTAATATGCCTACTTACTTCTCCCACTATACTCTCTAAGCTTTGCGTTTCAACTTGGTTTTCAAGAATGCCATTGTTCAAATAATTTTCAGTTTCTAAGACTATACTGTTGTCCGTAAAGGACCCGCTAAGCTCTCTAACTGTAGGGAGCATGGATGGCAAAACTTGAACATTGTCGTAATATGTAGCTTCACGCTTCCTGACTGTTTGTGTATCTTCTGATACAACTGTCGACAATACAGTACTGAATTCGCCAGGGTGTTTTCCTGATACGTATAGAGTCACTACACTTGTCTGTTTAGGAGGAGCTGCAGGAACGGGTTTCGGACGTTTTTTATTTTTACGAGAAGGAGGTGGAGGTGGAGGGGCATCTTCCTCAGGATAATGAACGTCTTCAGAAAAGTCTTCGTTACTATTTAAGTCCGAAAGAATATTAGGTTTGGGGCTATTACTAAAGATATCGTTATTCAAATTATGTTGCTGATTAAGATTAGGAGTCAAACCGAGATTGTTAAAATTATTTAGACCACCTAAACCAGTTAAGTCTTGACCTAAACCTAAACCTAACAAAGGATTAGGTGTTGATAATGAAACTTGTTGCTGCTGTTGTTGTTGTAAAAGAAGAGGAAGCAATAAGGAGTTCAATTGAGGTGCAGGTGCTAAAGCAGTGGGTGTAGTGACAACTGTATCAGTGACAAATTCTGTCGCAGTAATTACGTTAGTTGTTGGATCAACAATTGTAGTCAAAATCGCTTTACCCCTAAACGTTATAGGCAAGACTGTTTCCCTAGCATCAATGACAGTAGTCACATAAGTTGTTGTTCGTGTTTTGAATTCTGTGACTGGCGTTTGCACTACTGGTTGCTGTGGAATCAAACCCTGACCTTGTAAAGCAAGGAGTGGGTTGATACCCGGCTGTTGTCCACCAAGCAATAATTGAGAAAGTAGTAAATTAGCTAGCGGAACGTTGGCGTTAATTTCGGGAGCAATAGTTTGCGTTACAGGTTCTACATTAAAAATAGTGCTGGGTAAAATATGGGAGAAAGATGTTTTACGACCTCGGATGGTAGTAGGGGTAAATGTCACAGTAGTTGTTGGAGTATCATGAAGGAGATATTTAATAATTTTAGTAGCTCCATTCTCAGCTAGTTCTGTAGATTCTACAGCCAGAACTAACTGTGGATTACCTAAAGGTCCAAAAGTAGTTGACACTTGATTTACTAATAGCGTTTCTAAGCTAGGTGTTGCAGATAATAAGTTTTTGTATTCAGTAATTTTTCCATTTACTATTGGTACTGTTATTTCAGTTGGTATCTGATGCGTTACAGTAATCTTACCATCATCTAAAATATTTTTGTAATTGTAACGTTCTCCACTCAAGTTTTCGAAAGAGTTTCTTTGTCTGCTAGATGCCCTACTTGTGGTAGTGCGGGGGCGCGATGATCTTGCTGAGTTAGAGCTACGGGATGTACTTGACCTAGTGCCTGATGAGCTTTTATTAAGTCTCGGAGGTTTTGGTCGAGAAGCAGTTGTGGTAGTTCTAGACGATGGTCTCCTTCTGTAGGCTGGCGCACTTGTAGTCGTTGTAGTCCTCGTTTCTCCACGGATAATAAAAGGTTGTCTAGCAGCTGACTTAGGTGATGACACTGTAGTGCTTCTTGAGTTGGCACGGCCATTATAACGACCAGACCTCTGTTTTACAGTTGTTGTTGGTTCAGTTTCTGGTTCGGGTTTACGAGTAGTGCTTTTCGTGCCTGGTCTACGGAAATTCGAATATTTTCTGTTACCGTAATCAACTTGACGTTTCGTACGCCTTCTAAAAGTAAAAGGTCTTATTTGCACTATATTTTTCTTAGGAGTCGTAGTGGACGGTGTAGGTACTTGTCTTTCCTTTCTGTCAGATGAATCATAGTCATTATCTTCATCAAATTCCTCTTCATCTAATAACTCTTCGCTTTCTTCGACCTTTTGTTCCTCCTCTTTAATTTCTTCTTCAACCTCTGGTTCAGGTTGTCTAAACAAATTTCTTCTAGGAAACAGTGCATTTGGTCTTTGCCTACGTAATGATAGAAGTGGATTTGGAGTGGGTCTTGTAGTGGAACGTTTGGTTGTAGTCGTGAGTCTACCTCTGGGAGTAATTGCACCACGTCGTGATGAGGATGTTGTAGACCTCGGAGTAATTGCAGTTCCTGGTTGTCTAGCAATAGGAGGTCGTCTGAATCTTAAGAGTGGATTATTAGTAGTTCTGACAGTCGACTCGGTAACCTCTTCAAGTGCTTCAGTGACACTTTCTTCTTGCTGAGTAGCTAATGTTTCATCATTCTGATCTTGAGGTGGAAATGTTATGGAGGCAGATGGTCTTATATTTCTACCAGGAGGAAGCCTGCTAGAAGCAGTAGGCCTAACCCTTGGTACAGCGGATCGACTTATATAGTCTAAATTGCTGCCTCTTACTGAGCTTGATCTAAATCCAGTCCTCCTAGATGTAGGTTGAATACTAGCCCTTTGGCCGAAACCACCAGATCTTGATGCTGATGGAATATTACCGCTTGGATTTCCTACACTACTTCGACCAGGGAAGCGCTTACCAGCACTCGCAGAACCAGAGAAAGCTGATACTTTTCTGTTACCACCGAAACCAGAAGATTTTACAGACTTCAAACTAGGTGTAGCAGTTATAACAGGGGGTGTAAAATCTGCACGAGTGATAGTAGTTGCTCCGCTTGCCAATGGGACACGTTTCGGAATAAAAGTTGGTCTGTTACGAGATGCAAATGGAATAATCACAGGTGTAGTCGATGGTTTTTTCGGTGTAAATGTCAATCGGGATTTCTTCCTAGTATTTGAACTATCTTCTTCCTCTTCTTCTGATTCATGTGCTCCTTCGGTTGTTATTTCAGGTTCTCCAACTGAACTCTCAATAACTTGTGGTGTAGGGCTAATAACAGAACCTTCGGTAGTTATAGGTTTTGAACTGGTACTAGTGGTATCAGAAGGCAGTGTTTTATTGTCACTTGTAACTATTGTTGAGTCACCAGATATAACAGCTACTTGAGAGAAAATAATCTTTTTCTCAGTCTCAGGAGCGGGGGTAAGAGGTTTTTCCTCTGGTTTTACTTCAGCAAATAAGTTGTCAATGTATGTACCTAAAAGCACAGTGGATGGCCCAGAAATAGGATCAGGTAATTGAGTTGGAATTATTTCCTCTTTTACTATGGTTGGTGAAATATATGGTTTTTCTTTACCATCTTGTATAAGATTCTGATCTGCAGGTCCAACAGGAACTTTCCGACCTAGTTGGTTATCTTCGATAAGTTTTGCATCATCAGCTATACTTGCCACGCTTGTCACAGTTTGTAAACTACTTCTAATCTGAGATGTATTGCCAGTATAGAAAGTGGTAAAATATGTGTAAGTTGTATAGAAAGTTGCTTTGCCATCATCTTGATCCATATTATCAGTGACCAGGGAGGGTTTCAATTCCAATTCTATTTCTTTGGGGGGCAATACATTATCAATATCGATAGGGGTAGTGTCAATAGGGCTAATAGTAGCAACAACCTGAGGAACTGGAGTCACAACATTTGAAACAATTTCTTCCCGACTTGTAATGGTAGTAGATTTATCCTTGTAAAGTGTAGTCCAATAAGTGAATGTGGTATAATATGTGATCGGCAAGTTATTTTCTTCCTCAGGTTCTTTATTTGGCATTATTGTTTCGGTAACGACATTTGTAATAGTCTCCAAGCGAGATTTTACTTTACTAGAGTCTTTTCCAATGTACATAGTTGTAAAATATGTAAATGTGGTATAACTTGTCTGTAGCAAAAGTGTAGGTGATGGAAGAATTTCTTCAATGTTACTTTCTGAGCTTATCTGATCATCTAATATGATATTGTTATTATCCAGGATCTTTCTTTCTCCTTTAGAGGACGAGGACTTTACATCTGTTACATAAGAGTTTTCGGATTCTAAAGGATTGGATTCAACACTGAATAGCATGTCTACTTCTATTGGAGTCGGCTGCGGAGAAAATTCACTCTTGGAATCTTCAAGAGTTTTCACAATATCTTTCTCAACACTTACGCTTGACTCCATAGATGTGTTTTCCTCTTGATTATCAGGTCGTGCCATCTTAACCTGTTTACAGTTTCTAAAATCAAATTGAGGCCTTGTATTAGCCACGGCCAATGGATTAGCTTTTGTGGGTATCAATTCATCAGGTCCAACGTAATTAGTGTACACTTCATTTCGACTACATACATTAGCATCAGTACCAACATAAATTGTAGTAAAGAATGTATAAGTTGTGTAATATGTCTTCACTGCATCCGGCTTAATGTTTGCCACAATATCGTCACCTAATGATGGAGTGGGAGTCTGAGAACTATATATATTATCAACCTCTACCGATTCAATTACTTCTTTATTCTTAACAAGATCGATGATACTGTTTCTATACAACAATTCTGTAGGACGCCCTATTCCTACACTAGTTGGTGCAATTTCATCCTCGTTAAAAGCTCCCAACAAAGATGAATCTAATTTGGACAGATCAATTGTTGACGTAATGATATTCGTCACTACTGACTTGTGGCTAGCCACACTTGAGGTTTGGTCTCCAAAGAATGTAGTGAAGTAGGTGTAAGTAGTATATAATGTTTTATAAATAACGTCAATTTCGTTTTCATGATCTTCAATCTCTTCAGTTATAGGAGTAGGTGAAGTTGCTTTTTCTGTTGCAACTGTTGTTTCTTCGGTACTAATAGAAACCTCTATTCTTTCAGTAGTGGTTGTCGTGGTAAATGGAGTAGTTTCAGGTTCTTTTTGTTTTACTACCTCTTCAGGTTCTTCTTCCGCATTACTTGTATGCAATTTTTCTTCTCCTTCAGTAGTAATTACTACTTCATCTGGTTGAGTGGTTTGAGGCACTTCCGTATTTAACTTTCTTTCAACAGATGATTCACTGGAAGTAGTTTTGGTTACAGTTTCGTCAGCTTTTACTCGCGTCTGTACAGAATAATTTACATCAACATTTACTACGGCAGTAGGTTCAATGTTAAGATTTGTTCTGCATACAATATTTGTTAAGTAGCCCATATTACTTTCAACAACAACATCAGATTTTATAGATGTACTAGTTTCTGTGCTTTCTAAAGGAATGAAATAAGTTGTTAAGTAAGTTAAAGTTTTATAAGCCGTTGTCATGGTAGATACTGTTTCAAGACCCTCCGTACAAACTATTTCCTCTTGATTTTCATCATCAGTGTCTTCTTGAGATTGTATTGGTATGAATTTTGATTCTGTGGTGGTTTCAAAGTCTTCAAAAGACTCTTCACTATGTCCACTTTCAGTGGTAGTTATGATATCTTTGGGAATGTCAGTAGTTACATCTTCCTCATTGTCTTCTTCACTTCGTTCCGTTACTTCTGCTGCTGTGTTTTCAGATTCTTCTTCAGAGTTTGTAAATAAATCAATTATATCTTGTTCTGTAACCGCTGATTCTTGGAATACTTGTTGTATAGTAGATGTGGGGGATAATGAACCTAGTGGCTCCGTCGCACGTGAACTATAATCCTGAATAGGTAATACTCCCAAATCGTCTGGAGTGCGAGTACTTTCTGTTGTAGGCACAGGAGATTCAGAAGGCTGGATAGCGTCTACGTTTATATCGAAACCGTTATTATACTGAACACTTATAGCATCCGGGTCTTTATTGTCAACTTCATACAACACCTTTTTTAGACCCTCTTCATCATTAAATAGAGCCTTTTCGGACCTTTTATCTCCGTCTGGAACTGCTAAAGTTGTAGGTAATGGGGTTTCATGTTCTTTTAATGTTGATGTAGGTACGGGAATATCAGATGCAAGGAAAGTTATTTTAGTAGCAAACTTATCAACCCGTTTTGCCGAAGGAAATACATTAACTTCATCCGAGTTTTGTAATCTATTAGTTTCAGTGTTAGGCGTAAATATAATAACTGTATCACCTACAACAGTCGTGAAGTCAGCAAAACCTGCATAAGTAAAAGTTTTTTTAGGCCTAGGTTCACTCTTTTGACCAAACAACTTTTTAGGTGTTTTAGTCTGCTGTTCTATAGATGTCTGAACTCGTCGTGACTCAACATTATCTATATAATAAAATATGGGTGAAAATTCGTTCTTGATAGTGAACGTCGGTAAGTCGTAATTAGGTTTAACCTTAACAATATTCGTTTCATCTATGACATTACTGGAAGGTCGTGATTCTGTATTAACGGATTCATTACCTGATTCGAAAGCTTTGCTTTGCCTATTATATGTATTTACATTGTTTACAATTGATGGCTCTACTATAACCTCATTTTTTTTCTCAGTCTCGAGTTGTGGACCGTCAAGGAAATTAAAGGCTTCATTTTGAACATACCTAGGTATTTCTTTAATGGGCTGTACCCTACGAGCTGTAGGCTCTTCATGAATTACATTTTCAAATTGACCTTCAGGCACTGATGGAGAATCCCAATATTTAAGTATATCTTGAGCTGGTTTGCTGGCGTAAACAATGTCCATTTTACTACTTGGAGCTAGATAGTCGGTGTTCTTTAAAATAAACTTTTCATTTTCATCAATAAAACCTAAATCTTGCTTGACGTTCCACTCGCCATCGAACGCTGAGTGTATACGAGTGGGTTTAACAAGAACAGTGTCTTCAACATTTGTAGGCTTATTGTAAAGAACAAGTGAAGATTTAGTAAGGAGTTGTGCGTAAATGCGTCCATTATCCAACGTGGTGCCAAGAATCTGAGTTGCAAACTCAGTGGTCACACCGTCCTGAATGAACGTTCGCGCCGTTGATGTCAATAGGCCAATTAGTGGTTTCACACTGTGATACCGGCCGATCTTCGAATTATAGTCATTCCTCTGCTGGTTTACGAGGAGGACGGTCAAGTCTGCAGTCACAGTCAACGTTATCGTCGATCGGGTGGGATGTCGTTGGAGGTGCGTCATATTTTACAAAGTCCATTTGAGTTGTTCCACGACCAACAGGATTAGATGAAAGAAAAGAAAAAAACATACAATTAATAATGCAATATAAATAGAGTAGATACTACGAGATTTTGTTCATACAGTTAGCACTAATTTTGTACAGCTTATTAAAACAAATGAGGCTTGTGATGGTTGACGGAATTTAGTAGATTTTTTTGTTTCTTAATTTCTTCTTATCATCATAAACCTCTTCAAATATACAATTACTTGTTTGTTATATTAAGAAGAAAGAGTTAAAAGAGAATAGATTGTAGTTATAGATATACAAATAGGTTTACTTGTCAAGTCCTCAGTACTGGCATACAAGAGATTCAAACAAGCATTTTTATACAGAAAATTTGTGAACATATTTCGTATAGAAAAGGAAACTCACCCCTATTTTCGGGGACACCTTCTCTTTTTATCCTCGACGAATCTATTTGCTCATCTTGACTTAAATCTGTAAACAAAAAAAAACTATTCCAGAAAAGAACGAAAATAACGAGTGCGTGCTAAGCCACGCATAGAAAAGGGTTCTGTAGTCACCCATTTAAGTCATGCGATAAAAGTTACACGTTAGGCCTCTATGACTTTTGAACTATCAAGCTATCTAATCCGTTATAGATTTCCTTTGAAAGTCATCATATATAAACTAAAGTCATTATATATGTCATATAATGACTTTAGTTATTATACATCAAATATATATATATATATATTGATTTTATGAGCCAGCCGTTTAGAGGGAGGGACTTCCTATTTTAACAAAAAAATCGTTTTAAAGTTGAATATCTCGCAAGCAGATACCTTAATCAACGAATCGTCTTGGCAAGCTCAAGATGTTTTAAAAAGATCCTCTAATGACACCCTATCGTGTAGACGCAGGTAAAAACACAATCCCACTGTACGTGTAAGGGAGCTACCCCAATTATTATTTTTTGTTATTTGATTTTATCAGTATGTTTAAGTAGTAAATACACATGACCATGCAACGTTTTATCTTTCTAGCATCAACCGTTTGGAAGGTAGGCCGAGGACGAATGGACGAACGGACATGACGAAACTATAAGGGTTCCGGGCCGTGAGATATGGAACCCCTAAAAGGGGCATATTTACAATATACTACATGAAAATACTCTAATATAAGTAGTTCAACAAAGCTTTGAAACCAGGAAATACCTGCTACGCATTCTGTTTCTCACAACGAAATAATTAGCAGGATAGTTTAATATTAGAATGTAAAGTAGTAAATACAATCACTTATTGGGTATCTTATACATTAAGCAAGACGGATAATAAGTGAACTAGTTGAATAATCTGAGTTCATTTCATAACAGTCACGGTAACCCAAATGCGTTGTAGAAAGTATTATATGAAGCAAGGTCGTTTTAAACTTGTAAATTGTTTGTTAATACTTTGTTGTTTTACTCTAGAAAATTATATCAGAGTGAATGTTGTTCATATATATGCTATCCTTTTTTTAATTTAGTTATATATCTATTGTATACATGCAAAATTACAAAGTTAAAACATAGGATGAATCACAAATATGCAAATGATACAATAGGCGGTCTTATCGCTCACGGCGATCTCTTCCAGACAACCACANAGTTTTATCTTTCTAGCATCAACCGTTTGGAAGCTAGGCCGAGGACGAATGGACGAACGGACATGACGAAACTATAAGGGTTCCGGGCCGTGAGATATTGAACCCTTAAAAGGGGCATATTTACAATATACTACATGAAAATACTCTAATATAAGTAGTTCAACAAAGCTTTGAAACCAGGAACTACTAAATTGTTTGCATGAAATCACATGCAATGTTATTTACAAATACCACTTGACATAAGTTTGTTTTAAATATTTAAAAAGTGAGTTTAGAGCCAGTGTATGTACAAGCTGAATTACATATTGGTTTTAGAAGAGTCTGTTAAAAACTCAAAGTAAGTTGTGACCAACGCCACAATGCAAATACGAGTAGCTGCTACGCATTCTGTTTCTCACAACGAAATAATTAGCAGGATAGTTTAATATTAGAATGTAAAGTAGTAAATACAATCACTTATTGGATATCTTATACATTAAGCAAGACGGATAATAAGTGAACTAGTTGAATAATCTGAGTTCATTTCATAACAGTCACGGTAACCCAAATGCGTTGTAGAAAGTATTATATGAAGCAAGGTCGTTTTAAACTTGTAAATTGTTTGTTAATACTTTGTTGTTTTACTCTAGAAAATGATATCAGAGTGAATGTTGTTCATATATATGCTATCCTTTTTTTAATTTATTTATATATCTATTGTATACATGCAAAATTACAAAGTTAAAACATAGGATGAATCACAAATATGCAAATGATACAATAGGCGGTCTTATCGCTCACGGCGATCTCTTCCAGGCAACCACAAGAAATATTTTCGGTATCCAAAAACTTCGGGTATCTCACATACAAGTAACACACCCAATCCTCTACGTGAATGGTTACACACACTAACACACACACACACATACTCTATATAATGTTCTTTTTTATGTTCTGGGCCTGCTAAAGTGACTCTCTTCTGACAGCCAGAAAACATAAGCAAAATCCAAGAGTGGTGATCACCGTACTCTTACGAATGCAGACAATACAGCGTGATGCACACTAGCGGCCTAGTGGAGCTTCTGTATCATTGGGCATACTATTTATATGTTCCAATTTTAAAAGGGTAGACAAACGCTATCATACAGACTGTCACAAAGATACAAAGAGACTGTGAAAAAAAAAACCTAATGAAACAATTAATAACGCGCGCGGTTAGCGTTCCATTTACTTTTGTCAAAACTTGTACTGTATTTTTAGCATAAGCATTTAAAAATATCATTGTTAATGGTGCACGTAGTGCTCACACTAATTGTTACACTATGCCACTTGAAACTTATTGCAAACTATGTTTTCTCTGTTAAACAGTGTATATCATCGTTGGTGAGCCAATAAAATGATTAAATAAAATCATAGTTCAGCACAGTTCATATAACATAGTTCGCTTTGGCCGTAGTTATAAGCCCACAGAACAGATTTGTATGTTTTAGGGCTGAACCGATGTTAAACAATATTTTGTTGCTTTTCTTGTGATTCGTTTAGTTTATAACCCTTTTATACATAAGGAATAGCTTCAAAAAGCTGGTTGGGTTATCCCAATCACATAAAAACTTTTGATGACATTTGTGCAGATGAATGTAAATGAATGTAGAATCTATTAACACCTCATTCATTGACTCACTTACTCATCCAGTTGTTAAGATGCTACGGTGGAATATATAAACATACATATACTGCCAAATATATTGCTTTTAATTTTAGCTTCGTCGTAGTTGGCTAACAATTTCGGATATATAATCTACAATAGGTTGCCTTTTTACCAAAAGCAATCTCTTCCAGACGACCTGAGGTTAGATGGAAAAAGTACTTTCATATCGAACTCCTGATTGTCAAACTTACCCATTATTATACAAGTAGTAGTATAATAATAGTACATTTCATATTCTTTAAAAAACTGAATATTAAAGTTTTATAATGGCCATGGGAAAGTTTGTTAGAACTTCGCTCAATAATTTAACTGGTGAAAGTGCACATACTACTGCAGTTGTACTAATCCCTTTTGGAAATAAGTTACGCAAAACCACCCAGAATAATGGTTATCTATCTAAATCATCAATGTTAGAAAAAAACAACGATTACATGTACGGTGTTTTTCACACGTATCGCGTTGAAATATATGTACTATCTCTGTTAAAGATTTATCTGATGTCTCCATTGTGAAAAAGATCTCATAAGTCAGTCTCTTAGCTAATATCTAAAAATAATTATCTTTATTTAAACTAGTAACCAGTATTCAACTTTGCCTGTGTACAAAAATAACTAATTCATACATATATCTGTATGTTAAGCTTTCACTGCTAAACCGCTGCACCGGTTTCTAAGAAATTTGGCATTAAGATACTTTGAGAATTTAGGAAGGACATAGACTACTCTTTACTGCGATTACCGATATACATGCAAAAGCAAGTATTTATTTTTCAATGCTTCCCAATACATTCAACGCAAACGAAGCGGTGTTAGTGGTTCTAAAAAAAGAACAATGACATTGAGACCTCAAATACGTACATTTCACGAATAATCGTGAGCTCCTTAACCTCATCTAATATCATTATCGTTAAACAAACACACATACCACATAACTACGTTTATGGCACTGGCTGACCAACATACCTGAGGTTTCACTGACACAGTACAGTCGGAAGCACGATTGAAGCATATTGATTGTATATGCCACTCTTTTTATTGGGTCATCGGTTCGATCACAGGACGTATTCTTTATGCTCCGGCTTATATATCAATATTAGGTGTTGAAAAGTAGGTGATTCTTATAGTGAATAATAATGAAGTTTTTTTATTTGTTGCGCTACATATTATATTGCACATGAACTGGACAAGTACGAGATGAGCTCGTATTCTCCCTGTCTCTGGCAATCACTAAAACTTTGGGAATTTTCCTTAGTAACTAATCGATTTTCTTCATAGTTAAGTAGTTTTAATAAAAAAGTTAATTTAAAACAGTACGATTAAATCTCATCGTCCGAAAGTACATACAGACATTTTAATGATCGTATATCATTTACATATTCACTTAATGTATTTTATTATGAAGTTACTGCCAGCATTTCTGTACAATTGTTCAGCTTCATTATTCTTTACGTAAGTAATAAAATAAGAGCATCTCAAAATGTTCTACAAACGAATTGCATTTCCCATTTCAAAATAACTTCCGTAACAACACACCTCAGAAATTATTCTGAATGACATGAAAAAGGTAAGCAACTTTCAGACATAATTTCATCATGTTATGAGTAAAAATTGCTTGTATTTTTTTGTGCTTTAACTGTGGTCTGTTTGAATAGCTGTAGCGGTTAATTACACGCATGGAATTGTCAAAACAGTAATCATTCGCACGGTCTCCTTTCTAAAGATTAACTGTGCATGTTATCAACTTTATCACCTTAGTTTAAAGGTTAAATTTCATTAGCAAGAAACTTACTATATTTAAGTAGTATATATTCGAAATAGATATGGTAGTAGGGTGGGAATATTTTTAAAGTAAGTCATTATAATAGTTCAAATCGCTAGGTGAGATAAAGTACTGTATTAAACACTGTTTTGCATATAATTAAGATTCAAATCTCTTTTACTGGTAGTTGAAACTTAAATCGTCAAAACTTTTCTTCTTCAGCAAACTTAAACACGAATACCTTTTCTATGATTTAAAACGACGATATTATCACTACTTGTAAGTTAATTTGAACATTCTCGGTTAGTGATTTTTCTGTATTACTGATAAAACAGTACGTACCTAATATCGATTTGCAAGCATTTCAAGAATTCAAGTAATGATTGCATTGTTTTATATATATATTTATATTCTTCTCGCTTAATCTATTTTAAGTGTAAAATCGATTTCCGAGAGTAAAAGTCGAATAGATCAATAAGAAACAGAATCCAGTGTATAATAGATAGTATCGAGAAAAATATTCGGCTGTCGACTGTACTCGTCTATTTTTATTATAAGTAACAATTTCACTTTTATCTGAAGAAAGTACGATGGAATTCGTGTTAAGTCTGCTTTCAAAACGCGCAGATAGACCCTACCGGTTAAACTGGGTATGAATTATATAAAAATATACACACATATTATACAAGAATGCAGAATAGTTACTAATTGTAGAGGTAACTGCTTGTTTGTTAAAACGGCAAAAAATGTCATGACTGATTTTCTGACAGGAAGACAGTTTTTTTGCCTACTACCCTCATAACAATGATAGTGAGGTCTGGCATAGAATCTTTACTAAAATAGTAGAAAGCAAAAAATATCAATTAGTGGCAAATGCTCGACTCAGTTTTACCAATATTAAGTAGATTTGGCTATAAAAAATAATAGAAAAAAAGAAGTGTTTCGATTGCAATTATGATCCGTAATTCATTTTTTTTTAGAATTTTAATGACTATTAAATATAGAGTTTATAGTTGGATATATTTTTTTAAAGAAGTCTTTAATTAGTTTTCTTTTTAGTGTTTAGCATTATCTTTCTAGTTATGAATGGAGTTAAGATAGCATATTATGTGTTATTCAATGTGTGTCATACACTCTCTGTAGTATTCAACTTCACAACATCTTATCAATGTTCCGTAAATTTCTGTTTTTTTTCACATATATTCATTTTACTTATAAATTATTTCTTGATTATACTCTAAGATAATCTTAAAGTTACTTGTGAAATACATTTTTATTCATTTTTAGTGCATTACCGCTTCCTAAGTAGCTGACGTTTCAAAATGAGTCCTCAACTTTTATGGCGGGAAAAGTGTCGGGTAAAAAGTTGAACGTTGGCGCGAGACAGATATACCGTTTGGTGTAAGAGTGAGGGTGACAGAAAGTGTGTTAGTGGGTGAGCAGGCCCTGTGTCAATGCACTTGCCGCGTTGTGTGTGAGCAAAAACAGATGGCAGTATTTTATTATTCTAGGCGAGTGTATCCTCTACTGCCAGGTCAGCGCAGGTAAGAACCGCTTCCGGATGGCGTTAGAAAGCGGTTCCCGGATCTCTCCCGTCTCAGACGCAGAGTGGCACACTGTGTGGTTTAAGTCGGTTTGATTCCGACACACCGCCCCGCCGCAAACCCCGGTGGGGTGAAGGCCCAAGGGGGTTTCCACATGTAAAAAAAAGGGGTAAGAACCGCTTCCGGATGGCGTATGAAAGCGGTTCCCAGATCCCTCCCGTCTCAGGCGCAGAGTGGCACACCGTGTGGTTTAAGTCGGTTCGATTCCGACACACCGCCCCGCCGCAAACCCCGGTGGGGTGAAAGCCCGAGGGGGTTGAGCTATTTAGAGTTTAATGCTTGCTAAGCATATATTACTGAACTATTTTCTATTGGTTTTAAAACTATTTTTTTTTGTATAGAATAAGGTTAGTAAGGTCTGGAAAGTTACACGTAACATCGCTATCACAGTCTTCAACAATAATTAAGATAAAATCATTTTTTTGTTTTGGGACCACCCAGAATGGCTCTACTCTGCCTGATGGAAAGCATAACAGTGGTGGTCTCCATACTCATTGTGAATGTAGATGATGCAACAATGCAACATGGTCACCATCATATATCATTGGGCATTTTATTAATATGCTTAAATTTTAACAGGGTTTTTTAGACGATACCTCTCTCCTTCTCCTCACAGCCTCTGGCCATCATACTTACTATAGCTTTTATACAACAGAAATGAATAATGACGCTTATAATTAACATGCCGTTTAGGCGTGTCTAGTAGTGGATCTGATTTCTACAGAGTATATTAAAGCTATACGAAACATCAAGCCAAAAATATATTTTTAAATGTCAACATTATCATATGCCCAAGATACAGAATCTATCTCTTGCAAAACATATTTCTCACGTTATACTGGGTAAAATCGCCATTTAAATTTACACAACTGTCTGTCCGTTTGTGCGCTGATGACACTGTTGCGACAAAAGATTTCGTTCGCATGTACTAGATAAGTTATTTCAAGTTTTCATATCTAACTCATATCATTTGTAATATCTAAATAAATGTAATTTGAGTTAACATGTAAGGTCCTTAAAACTTTTTAATTAATAAGATTACACACAACCATATCATAAGTTAAAATCGAGGGATTTAACTACTTTACTACCCGCTTTTGTCCAGGCTCAGCTGGAATTAATGTATATTTGCTTCCCCCCTCCCCACCAAGAGCTATATGGAAGGGTAGTTCAAATTCTTAAAAACACCCTTCGCAAGCAATTAGCGTCTGCCAAACAACATTTTGGAAAAGAGCTCATACTCTTACACTGCTGTACTTATATTAACCAAACATAGCTAAGAACCACCGCAAGAAAACTGGCTTTCAAACAAAGAAAACCGTACCGTAATCGGTCCATCCGTTTGAGAGCTACACACACAGACATACAGACATCGACCTCAAACTTATAACACCGCTCATTTTACGACGGGGGTTAATAAAAATCATCGAAAGAAATCAACATAAATAAGGCTTTATATGAGTCTGTGGTATGACTTCGGTCGCGCCTGCCTTTTTATAAAGAAGTATTGTACTAGCGCCAGTTGTACTACCGACCTATCTAGCTTTGAGTTATGTACTTAGTAATCTGATGTAAAGTAAAGCGATTTTTTATTTATTATCAACATGAACCTCTTGAAACCAACCATGAATTAAGAACACGGGGTGTCAATACTTCTATTTGTTCGTGTCCCATGGGTTAAGTAAGAGGCGACTAAGGGACGAACACTACGTCGAATAAGTTGACTGCAAAGAGGAATACTGGAAAAGATAGCTGGTACAGCAGCCAAAACCTTCCTTGCTAAGGAGATTCCAGCAGAAAATTGCCAAAATATATTGATGAGCTAAAATTAAATTGAGAAATCAAAAAAACATTGTCACCTAGCTTAATCTATACTAATATATAAAGCTAAAGAGATTGTTTGCTTGAACTTGCTAATTTCAGGAACTGCTGGTCCGATTTGAAAAATTCTTTCAGTGTTAGATAGCCCATTTATTGATGAAGAATATGAGCTGGCATCACACTAAAATTAATAGGAGTGGAGCACTAATAAAGAACGTTACAAAAACAGGGGAAAATACTTACGCTACGCATAATAGGAGATGTAAACGAGGGTGCGTGGGTCAGCTAGTAAAACTATAATTTAATTAATCGATTTTGACATATATATGTTATATATAACAACTTTCGCCATATTTGCCAAGATTCTTATCAACAAGACAAACGCTCAAACAAGGTCATTTCTCAATAAGAACTAAATTTATTACTATAGTGACGCGAAAGCCTATCTATTATTAAAACCGGTATTGATACCGGTCCTTACACAAGCGAGTACCGATTTTGTAACGGCAGGACTTGAATTGGGCCGTATTCGGATGTTATATTTATTTTTATAAATGTATTTGTTAAGTGTATTGTTGTTCTTTATTAGCTGGTAGAACCGTAACTAGAGCTTATTTAACATGTTTTTTCAGTTTTTAATTCTTGTAAGCCAACTTTGACTAATAAATACTTTTGTAACATCTATACTATAATGTAAAAAATTGGAAAGTAGCTCAGTCTATCTGTCTGTTTGTTATTCTTTCACGTAAAACCAATTTGTATGAACTTCGGTACAAAGATAGATTGAACCTTAGAGAACGACTTAGACTACTATCGCGATAATTTTCATATGACATTTTAACGAAAATATTGATGACGGTTTTTAAATACATAATTTTTTAATGAAATTATAACTAAGCCAGCTGTTAGATGACGCTCACCCGTTCTAGTGTTGTTAAATATTTCTATTTATGAAAACCGTTAAATTCGAATTCTTAAAATCATAAAGTTGTAATTACCAAATTAAAAATGTTTGTCAAAGTGTGAAGAAACGAAGCCACAGAAACAATAGGTTGCTTTTTCAAATAGTCCAAGAAATTAAAGGGTATTTAAAAAAAAAGTTTGGCAACACCTGAATGACGAAATTGGTGTTACAAATGTGATTTCCTGAAAAAATTATTTGACATATAGGTAATTGGCGCTCCTTAGGGGAGACCTACGTCCAGCAGTGAATGGCGATCTGTTCTACTAAAAAAAACTTTTCTCATTTCTGATATTCAATCATGATCATCATCAAATGTTACAAGTTTGATCCCCACCTAGTACACTACCGATATAAAACCACTCCTAAGTACAGAATAACAAGTTAATCAAATGCTTGCAATTTAAAAGATGGGATTCTAATACTCATTGCTTTGAAAGAAATGATGCAGAAGCATATAAACATAGTGTTTATCATCATGCTGCATTATTATTATTGTCTTCATATATTAACGCAATTAGTATGGTTACCACAACTCTTGGATTCTGTTTATTCTTGTCACCAGGCAATGTAGAGTCACTTTGACAAAGTCATATATAAAAAAATATAATTTGTTTGTCGATAAATTAATACTGCTACCTAAATTAAATGATAGGCAATAACATTGCTCCCATACACACCTAAGGTTATAACAAAAAGGTCTTAGCCCCCGAGAGAGTGACACCAATCTGTAGTCAGTCATCATTGCCAATAAGGTCTTTATTCATTGTCTCTAACTCAGTACCTAACAAATCTTGCGATTATAATTTACAGAGACAAACTCGATTTACCAATCCCGTCTCACAACATTAAGCAACAACTTAAACCACTAGTCGTGACTAAATTAAATCTTGAACTTGATAAACTAGTCGACTAAATGTACAATAGCCTTCTAAACAAAGTTATTTCATAAATATAGGTACAGGAACCTGTATATTATACCATGATGACATACTAAGCGGTGGGCTCTAATTGTTACTGGATTTTCAAGGCTATGAATTGTAAAAAGTGCTATATTTTTTATATCTTTTATATTTATATCTATTGGCTGTTTTGATGGTATAATGTTAGTAACCTTTATTACCGTTGCTTGTAATTGGTCGTAGGTTTTCCACCCAAGATAAATAATTGTGCCATTGTGGGTTCGTATAGGTTTTGTTTCATCTGGTCCGGATAGCGTAAGAAAGCGGTTTCCGGATCCCTCCCGTCTCAGGCGCAGAGTGGCACACTGTGTGGTTTTAGTCGGTACGATTCCGACACACCACCCCGCTGCAACGCCCGCGTGAAGGCCCGAGTGGGTTTCCACACGTAAAAAAAAGGTTTTGTTTCTAATTGAAACTTCCTTCTCTTATAGATGACCAGCGTGGGTTACTAGGATAAAACCTCCTTTCTTAAGAGAAGCGTAATTCTTTAGCGGAATGTTGAAACCTGTTGATGATGATGATTATTGATGATGCTTTGTTGTGTTGAAGTTTTAAATGAACATATTTAGAATGATGTAAGCATATTTGACCATGACCACTCTGCCAAGAGTGAAGCGAGTGAGAAGAAATAAGCATATTTATTTGTCAGTCTGATTGTTTAAGAGTCAGCCTGATTTTTAACCGACGCGATCGCGCTGTTTTAGGGTGGGTTTTGTTTAAACGAACATAGAGATAGAGTGACAAGCAACAAGAGCGCTCTTTCTTAATATTTTAGTTTAAACGACAACACGTTAGCGTTTCCACCAAAATAGCAACGAGCAAGAATGAGAACCAAGAGCTAGAATTCTCAAAAAAGATACAACTGTTCGCGCCGTAATGCCGTTAACGTGAAGCGAGCAAGCATTCTTAGAATATTCTATGGAATCTTTTAGAACGCAGACAGAACAACGAAAGAATGTGGAAGTGGGGTGCCTAAATGGGAGAGCCACGCTTCGGCATGAATGGGCTCGACGCAATGATACCACAGCCTCACAGAAAATCGGTGTGAAATAGCGTTTGCGCTGTGTTTCACTGAGTGAGTGAGATACCGAAGGCTCATACCCCAACCCTTCTTCCCATTCCCATTCTCCTCCCCATCCCCTAAAGGCCGGCAACGCACTTGTGACGCCTCTGGTGTTGCAGATGTCCATGGGCGGCGGTAATCGCTTACGGCGATACGTGTGCTCGTTTAAGCGCTATTCCATAAAAAAAATAATGGTCTAAGTCTGTTTACACAAATAAACATTCATAGAATGAGCATTCGTTCGTCTGATATAAATCGGTCTTTAGATGTATCAAATGTCGTGTCATGACTTGTATAAAGTTTTAATTATAGCCTTTATAAAAAAATGCAATCCGAAATATTGAATTCAATAGAATATCACAACTATTTGGCAAAAAAAAAGTAAGGAAGACCATAAATTCGTAAAAAAAACATTCCATCATAATTATATCAATGACACACAAAAACAATACATATAAACAGAACCAAGTTATCAAAACAAAATCGTGACTTATTACAAAACATGTATTTAAAACAAATTCATATAAATGACCACACGAAACACGGAAATATCAACTTAACTCATTTTTTCACCAATATATTGCATAATGTATGGAGATATCTGTTCATAATGACCTTGACTGAATTAGTTGATGACGAATGTGAAGAAGATTGTCCAGACTAACTGGTTGACCAGCAACAAAAACACTCCTTTAAAATATACTAAATTACTTATAGGACGACTTTACGACAAAAAATATGGCTGTGTTTTAAATGAATAGTTATACAAAAAACTACTTTTTTTATAGTATTTCTAAATTGTATTATTATAGGTATAAAAGCAATAATTGTTACTACGTGGTAAAACGTAATGCATTTTATATACTGTTGCTAAATCTCTCTTGGTAAAAAATCTTTAGATTTTAAATCAAATTGTTGAAATAACTGTTTTCCATAACAGAACTGTATTTGTCAATGAACTATTGCGGCCAAATTCATAGTTGTGGGTTCAAATTCACACCACAACACATGGAAAAACACTTCGTATGATCTGCAAATTGCTGTACTGAGAATGGGTGTTCTTTGTGTACTTGTGTGTTTGTAAAGTCCCCAGCGGCACAGGAACATTCCTTGTGCAGGAATTGTCTTTTGGAATTAACAAATGAAATGCTTTCCAAAAGAACAGTAGACATTAAATTTAAAGGCGTCGAGTGGTTTCATCTACACTGAAAAATCAACATCTAGTTCATTGACGCGTGCAGTTACAAAATGCGAACGTTGATGGTCCATTGAACACTCGGAAGTATGAAGTACTTCCTACTTGTTTATCTTTAAAATGTTACATGTTGCGTAACGGTGTGATATAAGGTCTTGCATTGTATTACTATGAGAGCAGATGTAACTATTGTTAAAGTTTTCGTAACACTTGTTAAAAAAAAATTGATAGTCATAGTTAAAGGCTTTGTTAGTATTGTAAGAAAAGAAAGATGCGTGGCTCAAGAATGCTTAGT
Organism: Hyphantria cunea; assembly: GCA_003709505.1. Classification (NCBI taxonomy): domain Eukaryota; kingdom Metazoa; phylum Arthropoda; class Insecta; order Lepidoptera; family Erebidae; genus Hyphantria; species Hyphantria cunea. Next base: position 161,357 of record PKRV01000273.1, read on the forward strand.
ATACGACGAATTTCAATAATAGGAAAATATATTTTAACGCCTATTTAGGAAAACCAAAACCATACCTACTGTAATTACAGATCCTAAATCATGCTATTGAAGCAATAGTTTTTTTGTAGGTTTCGATATCTATACTCACCTCTCCTGAACTGTTTATTGGCATGTAATAAGTGCCTCTGCTTCGCGCATACCTAACTAATATATAAACGCGAATGTGAGTTTGTTTGAACTTTTCACGCTGAAACCTTTCAAATTTTGAATATTCATTCACGAATTGAAAACCACATTATCAGCGAGTAACATTAGCTACCATTTACAGCATTCAACAGTACATATGTGGGCGGATCCGCCTAAATCAGCTAGAATAAAAAATACACAAAAAAGAGCTGTACAATAAAACAACAGATTGAAATCACCATGGCGGTTTGCCAACATTGCGTGTCGAGATTGAATACTAAAGAAAGCTTCTAAATCGTATCGCGAGAAAGTAAAACATCACTTTCTTTGTTAACCTCTGACTCCTCGGACAATCATTCAAAGATGTTGTCCTACGGCATTCTCTGTTGAAGATATCATGGTCATAAAACGTCTTTGTTTATTTTTCTTTTTTTCTTATCTTTTTAGCAATAAGATTCACTTTTGTGTATTTCTAAAGTTTCATAAGACTTTTTATACGACAAGACGACAAACGACCACCTGATGATAAGTCACTTCCACAATTTATTGACAGGTCTTAAAGAGCGGGCAAAAGCTTAATAGTCTCGCAGAATGCAGTCTTTTTAGCCAATTCTTTAGAAATAGGGAGGAGGGGTTTAAAATCACTTGCTCGAAGAAAAACAACGAAATAATTACTTAACACCGACTTTCTGTACAGCCGGCCCATTTGTGGTGAAGCAGAGCTTTTCCACAGAAAGTTATGCGCCGTAAAAGTAACTAAATGGGTCTGATGGATCTAATAAAATACTTGATACAAACCCTACACTAAACAGGCTGGTCGGCATGGTAGTAGTAGGTCAAAAGCTACTTCTAAAGAGACTGATAAAAATGGCCTTTAAAAATTTCGCGTGATAGTGTTTGACTACCACGCGAAATTGTTGAATACATTTCAGCAAAGAAAACCTTGACGAAGAAGAGAAGGATCTCTATTAAATAATCAATGGTATTATATGCTAATAGAACAATGGTTTCCCATAGCCATTGTTCCGCACAACAACATGTGTTTGGAACACGATGACCCAGAATCGATTGTAAACACCTGACCTTGCAATGGATTCTTCGATACCTGTTCTAGTATTTAGTTATGTGAGAAGGTGGAATTTATTACAAACAGTAAATCTATTCATGACATACACTTTTTATGGGTATTATAACTTTAGGGATCTGAAAAGGATTAAATTCTTCGCGTTTTCGCTACATTTTTTATTGATGCTCAATTTCTTTAAATTTAAAAGACACAAATGGAATAACTTTTAAGCCACTTGGTTTTAAATAAAGAAGATTTTTCTATCTCTGTTGAAAAGATCCGCAAATTTTGATATTGAAGGAATCGCTACGTGACTGTAGATGTTGCGAAAATCAATCAGAACCGGTTATCAATTAAGAACGTGTTTACATCGTAAACGTAAATTATTGAAAAATTGTTCAAATCAAACAAAAAATAATAATGACCGTCATTTCCTTTCTTCCGTTCTTTATCATATTGAAAGCTAAATTGAATAGTATAAAGTTAGCATAATTTTATATCATGTCATTTTCAATAACCAATTGTAAAAAGTATACAAGTATACTTAGATTTCAACTTTTTTAATTTACACATCGATCACTGACCGCACTTCAAAGAGAAAGTGTGAATATTTACAATTTCTCGTTGTACGAAATTTAATATAATTTACATGGCTAATTTGATGGTTCCAAATTAGTGCTATGAAAACGTGAAATGTACTCACTGATGATATTGTCATACCAAATTCTTCAAACAACAATAGATTTTTTAAAACGCTTTTTTACAGCGAGTTATTGACACGCAATGCCCGCCAGTGTTGCTAGAGTTAAAAGTTGTTAAATTTCTACCATAAACATTTTCATGGACAATTAATAATTTACATTGTAGATTTACTTGCAATTGCAGATGGTTTGTAATAAAAATATATTGTGCAATCTTTAAAGCTTCGTGAATAAAGGTCATTTACCTTAATGTGTATAAAATTGTTGTGGTTTAACAGATTTGTAGAACGAGGACCTTTATAAACACAATGATGTGAAACTACGCATGTATATTACACACTATTTATGTAATATTAAAGAAACGGTAATATACGAAAATTAATACTAAACGGTAACTAATTTATTAGTCTCTTCGGTCCTAGAAAGTCACTGTATAAAGAAGAAAGTTTGCAAAATTTTATAAATCGAATCACATTCAACCACGCCTTTGAAATTCACAATGAGGTAGAAACAGATCAAACCTCCATCTAAACATGCGCATACGCATCGCGTAAGAATTGTATATAGTGTAATTTTTATTAGAGGTTTTGAACTGTAATGAAGCAGTTTGAAGGGATATAATCGTTTGTATTATTCTATGTTTGACAACGGCGTCGTGAATGTCAAGTACAAGAAATCGATTGTTGCGGTTGCTAATTTTTCGTAAACTTTCAAGTTGAGGCCAATGGCATCTGCGATGAATATTTATTTTTTGTGAACAAATATACAAAACGAATAAACTTGAAATTTAGTTAACTTTCAATAAAAGTGTAAAATCAATTAGTTTGCATTTTTACTTTCGATAGATAATTCCGCGAGGTATCTTGTTGTAGTGGAGAAGGCTTTATATCTAACGTAATATTTTAATAGTAATAATTTGGTCAAGCTTTCAAGCTTTGTAAGAGTGAAACTATCTTTTTTATATGTCCCACGGAATCGCGTTCCAGTTTCTTTCGTACAGTGCTTCGAACTTTGCAGTTGGTCGAAACATTTCTGTTATATTAGCATACTTTTTTACTTAAAACTTTATCCATCGCTAAAACTGTTGTGCTTTGAAGTCTGTGTATTAATATCACGGTTTAGTTAAGTTTATATCAAAAAACTATTTTATGATAAAAAAGCTCTTGTCTACGACTTTCATCTTGTCGATTTAATTAGCGACAAGATTAAGTATTACGAAGCTATACTTATCTTGTTGAAAATTTTCACATTACATGTATATGTTAGATTCAATGTGTGCTTCTTAAATAGTATTAGTTAATCAAGTTTAACCATAAAATGATAGACAAACATTCTAGGTCAATCACACGCCTAATTTGCAGACGCACACATTAATTTGGTATAGTGTTGCGTTAATAGTTTGTGTTGCCAGTAATTGCGCTAAATTATACCCTAGTAGTTTTAAATCTAGACCTAGAATTTGATGATATCCATAAAAAAGTGCAAAACCTAACTACGTAAAAACTTTTGATTAAAATTATACAGCCTATCTCGCCTGGGTTATTATTACGATTCTATTGATATACACTCATTAAAATTGATTCAGCAGTCTAAGCAATACCGTGGGATATACAAACATAAATAACCAGCCAAAAATATTACCTTTTCTTTTGGTTTCACAGTATTCGGAGTAGAATCCATTTTTCATGTACACTTTTTCTAAGAACAGAGCTAATTCAAAATTATATTAAAAAATAGGGAAAAGCTTCACTCAACTCTATGTTACTCCGTAAAAAATATAACAACAAACCTTCTTTCATAGTTCAACAAAATCGAAAGTATATCTGAAAAGCGTAAACTGAGAAAAAGGTCCACGTTTGCGTTGGCAATTGGCAAGGTACTGACAGGGTTGCCAATAAGCAAAATTTACCCATAAAAGTATCGGTAAAAATATACTTAACAGCAGTTTCGACTAAGGCGAGTCTTGTCCGTCACAGCTTAAGAAAACCTTAATAATATTGCCATGTTAAACATAATCATATAAACGATGGTTCGGAGCGTAACCTATTGTTAATTGCTCAATGTCAATATAAAGACTATTGACTTAACGATATAAAGACTATTAACTGAGCTTTAATTGATTTAGAAGACGTGAATAAATCATGTTTGGCATTAATAACTTTATGCCCGTAACCGTTTCAGTTTTGGTATTTCTTAATATGTAACATTTACATACTAATTATATTTTTAAAATATAATATTTCTGTATAGTTTTATTTAAATAAGTCCGTAAGTTACATATTTGTAAGTAAGATACTGTTAAATAACAGCATTCAAGTCTGGTAACCCTAAAATATCGAGGTCATTTTAAAAGTGAAAAGCACGCAACAGGTTTGGTCCAAAATCGGGTTTTTAACAGACTGTTTTCTCTGAGGCAGAATCTATCGCACTGTGTTTAAATGTCAATGTTGCTAGCAGAAATTAATAAATTCATCTCATAGAATGGTAACATCCTGGTTCCCTTTAAGGAATATAATTATCAAGACCGATGGAGCCATGTTTTGGCAGCTTCCGGAGTACCTAGGTAGGTACTCCGGAACCTATCTATACCTATATCTATGGATACCTAATCTAAGCATATCTTTCGTAGCTTTAATAAAGTAAATTAGGTTACTGAACTTCTCATCTCTTCTCTCATCTTCGATCAAAGACACATTGATGATTAGTTTTCAGAGACATCAATTCAGTACTATCATCATATTCTCGAAGTTCGAAGAGAATTTTAATACTAAGATTTTTGACTTTGTCCCTGTAACCTTGCCCCTTTGACCTTTAGGTTTAAGAACGGACTCAATGGAAAATATAAATTTATATTTAATGAGAGCCGAAAATAAAAGTTCAATCACTTGATACTATAAAATGTATCTGTACAATTTCATCTGCCTAACTTAAAACACCACAGGCTCAGCAAATTTGGATTTCTTAATCTGCTTGGTCTGTTGGTTATTATAGATCCTGACTGCAAAGCCAGAGGTTGTTGGTTTGATTTACATCCAATACAAATAGCTATGTAATAAGTAGGTTCATAGATTCTGGGTCAAGCATTCATAACTTGTATATATGTATGTCTATCAGAAATATAGTTATAATACAAAGGGCTCTACCTCTTTTTGAGAACACAGCCGTGTGTGCGACATACATCACTTGCAGTTACGTAGTGTACTTTTTTAGCCGCCTTTCTTGTAAAATTGATCAGCTGAATATTTACGGTATAAAATAAAATCCTAAAACCGAACAGACAAATGTGAGATGTACCTTAAAAACACTTAAATAATTGATATCTGGGCTAGTATATAATAATAAAAGTTACATAAAATATTTCGACTGTCTAGTATGCATAATACATTATATCATATTACTTATACGCCGAACGTACTCATTGAATTAAAACGAAAAAGTTGCGCAAATTGTATCTGCTGTGGTCCAAATACTTATTTTTATACTAAAATTATTTACTACCATTTGAATTATTATTTTTCTGGAACTCAAATAAATCAATTTATTGAATCTTTTATTATTGATCGAATAATGTGATTTTATTTTTGAAGCACGCGCCCTGGATCCCTGTTCAGAGATTAAATAAGAGTTACAAGTGTGTTACCTGCTTGAGTCGCCATCTTCCCTCCTATAACAAGAGGGTGGGAAGGCCTTCGGTGATGAGTACGAGCTAGTGTTCTGAATATGGTTGTTTTTACTTATAAAGGAACATACAACATTTTTTATGCAATAGTATGCAAACAATTAGACGTCTCGCCTAATGGTAACCGATTATCGACGTCCATGGACACCCGCAACACCAGTGGCGCTACAAATGCGTTACCTGCCTTTAAGGGATGGAGGGAGGGGTTGGGTATGGGCCTCCGGTATCCAAACTCACTCGGTTAAACACAGCGCCAGAGCTGTTTCACCCCGTTTTTCTGTGTATAAAGTATACAATTAAGTATGTACAGCGGCAGTCCGCTAACCATAGTTTAAATTTTTGCCGGTTTGGGCTCAGACACTTCTCGAAAAAGACATTAATTAATTAGTTTTCCCATTTACCAATTCATTTATAGGAAACTTTAACCAGTTTTTGAGCTTCATTCCACCTCTCATTAATTCTTAACTTCGATTACTTTCCATAAATGTCTGACAGTAATTCATATTAATTATAAATAGTTTTGTAGTCTATAAAGCTTTATACGTGGTTGATCAGTACTACAGGAAACTCAATTACGATGAAAGTAAGGTCGGCGCTCGAGGTCATCTGTCTGAGATCTTTTGTTGCCTGCATCTTCCATACTTTGTTACTTAGTAGTTTACATAACTTATAGTTAAACTTCTATATACTATTGGTTCTTACAGATATTTGTTCAATAAATGTGAACTGTATTCCATTTAAGGCAATAACGATCTGAAACAGAGTTAAAAGTAGCTCTATTTGATAACGTAAGTAAGACAATAGTAAAATAAAAGCACATAGTTTTTTAACAAAATTTCATAGTCGGCAATTTTTATTCGAATATTGTTTTTAAATAATTCTTCAAGGACATACGTCTGATATAAATAGATATTACATTTTTATACGAACATTATGCTGAAGGTTTAGTGTAATATTGTATGTGAAAGTAATATTGTTTTATTTACATGAAATACTAATTAAAACAAGCTTTTATTAAGTACTCATTCAGGAAAACAAAATAAATATTGCGTGTATTAGTTGCATTTGAGTTGTTAATTTTCGATCAACCAGATGGATTTCCGATCTGTAGTGTTAATTGTATATATATATATATATATGTATAACATTTTTCATACACGAAGAGAAAACTCAAAAAAACTTCTAAAGTAGCAGAATATCCTGCAATGTCTAGAGGTATTTATGATTCTTCTCCAAAGTGATGGACTAACCATGAAACATCCAATATTTCCTTGATGATGGCTAGGAATGTCATGCCTTCACGAGAATGCCAATGATTTATACTTACCTACCATTAAATACGCATCAGAGTTTTTCTATAACTATTTAAACGACTATGAGCGAATTCCTTCGCAGTGTACCTACATCGAAATAACCAGTGATTCTATACACAAGTAAAGGCAGCTGAGAAAGCTATAAGAACGGGGAGGATATGTTTTACTCTCATCTTGTGCCTTTAACCGATCACTGCTGAAATCTCTGTCCCTCTCTACCTTAAGCTGTGTTATACATCGCATGTGTTTATATTATTGTGGATAAACAGGTGATATTTAATTCCAAAACAAAGGGATGATCGTTGAAGAGGTAAGATGATCATGCCTGGCGATCCATGGAGCAGCGGTAGGTGGAGGGAAGTTTATGACGGTAGTCGATAGTTCGGTATGTCTTCCTTCGACGATGTTGTTTTTCATTGTATATGAAAGTCACCGTGTTATCAATTAGAAAATCAATATCCAATTATTTCTATTATCCTGTTCGTCATGTAAGCTTCAAAAAATTTTCAAGTAGCTTGAAATACAAACTGCTAAAAAATTTATAAGTGCCAAAAATTATTTCTAAAGAAATTTAATCCTATTACGCATTTCATTTAACTTTACATAGTTATTTTACAACTTAACAGTCATAACAGTAATGGTCATCGCCAATTGTCCCGTTGGTCGGCGCGTGCGCAACACACCTGTCTCATGAACATTGGACCCCTTTTTATACTGACGCGTAACAAATGCGTAAAAGATCGATTAGCAAATGTATGTATATGCCGATTTAAGCGTGTCATTTGTCAACGTGTTCAAACAACAAACTAGTATCAGTATATTTATCTATTCGAGAATGAATTTTCAAAGGAAAATTAACCGTATTTAGTTTGCAGTTGAAGATGATAAAATTGATATCGAAATTATTTAAATGGGTATTTAGATTACCTTAAAATGCAGTCATATAATATGATTTAACGATTTCACTGTCAGAATGCATAATCATTTATTTAAATGTATTTAAATAACATTTAGTCGTGAATTTAGATTTTAAGAGGTTTGTGAAATCTGAACACTAGTGAAATCAGAATAGTGATAATAAGAAAAGCATGAACAGAATCCAAGAGTATTGGTCACCATACTCATTGCCAATGCAGACATTGCAACAATGCAGCATGGTGACTCACATTATGGCAACTTGGGAGAGCCACGCTTCGGCATGCATGGGCCGGCTTGACCGAAGTAATACCACGACCTCACAGAAAACCGGTGTGAAACAGCGCCTGCACTGTGTTTCACCGAGTGAGCGAGGATACCGGAGGCCCATAATCCAGCCCTTCCCGTCATCCCCCAAGGCCAGCAACGCAGTTGTGACTCCTCTGGTGTTGTAGGTGTCCTTAGGCGGCGATAATCGCTTATCATCAGGCGATATGTCTACTCGTTTGCCCCCTATTCTATAATAATTTTAGATGTTTCCTTAAAAATGCAAAACAGCCCTAAGTAAAATACAACTACAAAAACTTTACCTAACTTCTTTATATATACGAGTACACCTTTGCAGTTACACAACGGTGTAATAGTAGGAAGTGTCAGACAGTAATGTAAGCATTACCGCAGAAATGTGGAGCATTTTGTGTAAGTGTTTCCTCCGGTGGAGCTTTTGCTTGGTACTCTTGGTGATTTCCATTATTTCTTACACTCGTAACCAACTCCATCTAGATTTCTCTTACGGTACTGGACTAGTAACGTCTTTAGCATATCCGTAAATCTGAAAATGGATATTCGTGTCTTAGAAGGTTTGACACCCAGAAGATGTAGGTAGGAAAAAAAAAATATCATTTTGGTTTGAAATAATTAAGTTTAAAAAAAACCAACTTCAATGCGTTTAAATTAAGGTAGATCGTAATAAACAGACTTAACTTTATTCCTTAATTATACACCCTTATCAGTAAATGCTAAAATGAATGAATTGGGGTCACAATTGACCAAAGAAATGGAATTAAAAACACCTTGCCACTTTAAGAACACCATATTTTACGTTGCATACAAATGACTTTTGCAGTTTTTTTTTAACATTTCACAAAATTATTGAACAGTGTATAGGCTTAGTAGAATAAGAAATATCACACACATTAAGGAGGTTGAAACACCAATAAGGATGAATTTAGTAGGTAGACTAATAATAATAAAAGCTTGCTTTACGCTTCTCACACACATTTATCTGAGGCCAATCTCTGTGCTATGGTAACCAGACTACTAATTCATACTCATAATTTTCTAACAAACAAAGTATTGTTAAAAAAACTCGATTGCGTTCATGAGGTATCATTTATATGACTGCCTCGGTGGCGCAGTAGTAGCGTATGCGACTGCTGTTCATGAGGTCTCGAGTTCGAATCCTTGTTTGGACCAAATGTTTGTAAGATCTGCAAATATTTGTTTCGGAGTTTGGATGTTTTCTATGTATAATATGTAGGTATTTACAAAAAAAAAGTATTTATGTATTAATATCAGTTGACTTACTACCCATAATACAAGCTCTGCTTAGTTACTAGTCTGGACTAGATGGCGTTGTGTGTTAGATGTCCGAAATATTTATTATTATTATTATTGTTATTTATACTCGTAATCACCGTTGAAAATCCTTTATTTTCATAACACAAACGAGGTATTTTGAAAAAAAAAATTTGACATTACTTTTTGGCTCCAAAAATTCTTAATTTTGTTTTTGTTCAATTTTGATGGACCCAGCGTCACTCTCATGACTAAGACGAATATATTGACACCACTTGCATAAAATTATTAGGCTTCAGGGCTTGCCAAAGAAATATACATATATAACACTCGAAAAACATAAATATTATAGATGAATGACACTATATATTCCATATGTGCGTCTGTCTACGCTTTTATCAAAACTAAAATAAACGAGGTTAGTTTGTTAATTTGTAAAATATCAATTTCAAAAGATTCTTTGGTTGAAAAAAATGTAATCGGATAAATGATTCGTATTATTTCAAGCCCTACATCTCATTTGAGATCACAAAAGCCTTCTTTCTCGACATTTAAACCTGTAGAATATTCTCGAAGATTAAAATATCAAGGTTCCCAGACCTCAATGGAAGGCTGCAATGCGGAATTTATCACATAATGCACTCAGTGTATATACAACACTGTTTACTTATGTCCGTATATCAATAATAATTAATAGTTGTCGTCTTAAATATTTTTATTATTATTTCTTATAGAAGCTGCCAAAATGACTCTGCTCTGCCTGATGGAAAACATAATAATACAAAAGTGGTGGTCACCCACACTATGACAGTCAAGTGAGATGCTTTTGCACGTCCCACTTAAAGGACCCGGCATAATAAGGACAGGGAAACACGTGCGCTGGTAGTGAGTTCCAGGTTACGACAGATTGGCACAGGAAGGGCCAAACCGTTCAGTTCGAGAGCATGTATGTCATCATTATGACTTGACACCTCCACATACAGCGGCAACAAAAACATATGACAACGCCATCCACCGAAGATACACAGAACTATGGAGTGACGTAGTGTACGAGGAAGTAGCCAATCCTGCATCGCGCAATAGAAGTTCTCGCGTCGATTAACATATATACAACTTCCTAACATCAACCGTTGGGCTGTGGCCCGCCAGGCATGATCACCTCGCCTTATTGGAGGATCCTCCCTTTGCGTTGGAGGGACATGTGACCCGTTCCTCCACAACTCTATTTTTTGAAGGTATGAGCCTATGAGGTGTGGGGTTATCTTCGTCTATATATAACATTTCTGTAGCAGTTCTCATGGCTATAGTCAATAGTCAATAGCATATCTTTACAGATAGTTCTCAAATTCACACACATAAAAACATAATAACACAACGCAAGAATATTTTTTGTTCACATTTAATGCATCTTGCATAAAATAAATCATTATGCAGCGACCGAATTGCCGATGATGATTCAAGTATTATTAACCAGTCAACCTTTGAGATGGGAAGATACTCATTATAGGCGAATATTAAATAGGTGGCGATAAAATCGTATACGAAGAGCTTTTGCAAATATAAAGCTGTAAAACATGTTCCCAAAAAGAGGTTGCCGCTAGCAAATAAATAGGTATCTTTAATTTGATTATAATTTAACTAAGAGAACATCCATAACCTATGTCACGAGAATATCGTCTTTTAACCTCATAACCAACTGAATTTTTACAACTTGAACGAACCTATAAATAGCTTTTAAAGCTTAAAATATTGAAGTAATCTCATGTTGAATTTCGTCCTTTCATCTTGAATATAATACAGAATATGGGCAGAGGATTGTAAATTTGAAAGAGGCGCACAGGGAAACCCTAACAACGTGTAACTAACAGAAAACTATGGCAAAAAGTATTATCCTATCCAGCAACTTCTTAATAGAACATTTCTATGACCTGGCTCTCATAACCTTCTCATATACCTTGATATACGCCTGCGAATGTATCAAATATCGCGCAAATCATTTTTAGTTAAGTTTCAAGTTAATACATAGCCTATACCATTTACAAATAAGGTGGATTTCTTTTGGGAAAAGCATCGACAAAATCGGTTCTGTATATTCAGATATTACCCACTACAACGCAAGGCAAACGCAGTTTAGGACGTCCACAGGCCAGGTGGAGTGACGATTTGCGCAAGACGGCTGGCAGGAGCTGGATGCGAGAAGCCGAGGATCGAACTAAGTGGCGTGCAATTAGAGAGGCCTATGTCCAGCAGGTGACTGCGATAGGCTGATGATGATGATGACCCACTACAACCTCACAAACTTTACCTCTTATACCGTTATAATATTGGTATGGAAAGATAATAAATAAACTTAATAAGTATCTGAGACTGAGTACGTATATAATCTAACGAATGAAGGTGATATAAACTGTCAGATCGTTAGTATTTTAATTAAAATGGCCATAAATAAACGAGCTTCATAATTTCATCATAAAAAAGTGAAAGGATATTAACAGTGATTAGTTTGTGGGGAACTTGATTCGGAACTTTGGATAACGGTATTTTTGCTTTAACTATTGACATTATTGTAGTTTAGGTTTGATGATTTGTTGTAACTTGGTCATGAGAATGCGTGATTCTTAAGAAATAATTGACACATATTAACTTAAAAGGTTTTAACTGCCTCGTTGGTCTAGTGATTAACGTAAGCGACTGCAGATCAAGAGGTGTCGGGTTCGATTCCCGGGTCGGACTGCTGTTGGGTTTTTCTTACAAGAAATTTTTAATAGCAGCCCGGAGTTGGATGGAAGATGGCGCTGTTTCTCGTACGTGCCTCAGAGAGCACGTTAAGCCGTTGGTCCCGGTTGTCATGAACATCTATGGCAATCATTATTGAGAAGTCAGTGCCCTTAAATATACTGACAACTAGTTTAACTTTCTTATTCAACTCGGGTTTGCGGAGGACCGATGACAGTCAGAAACCGGTTGAACTAGTAACCGACTCCAAATTTTGGGAATAATAAAGGCTAGGAAGATGAGATGATTAATTTAAAAGGTTTTACGAAAATAAAAAAAAATCTTATGTGGACTGTTTATCACATTTAAACAAATTTACACTTAATTACTCCATCCTAAGATTTCATATTTATGTACAAAAACGTCATGAGTGAGTATTCTGTACGTATTGTTGAATATATGTTTAATACAATCATGATTAGTTGCATTGAAGTTACCTTATAACATGGGTTTGTAGCTGTTGTAAATAATAGCATCGTTCATAATTTACCTGAAACAAAAAAATACAGATTAGCACCGTTGTTGCTTGAAACAATTTTAAGAAGAAAAAGACCTTATTTACCTATGTATTTACATATTATACAAATTGAAAACATTGCCGAACTTCGTGCCTAAGAAAATCTTTATCAGACAACCATTGGTGACGTAAAGAAAGCAAGTGGCAGCTACATTTCGTTTAACATTATTTTTAAAATTAAATAAGCAAGCGGAATATTATCAAAATACATAATGTTATATATACATTATAATAGTTTATTTTAAATATATACTAGCTTTTGCACGCGGTTATGCTATAATACATGTCGGTTACCACAGTAAAAATTAACTTAAGCCATTCGCCAAAACTCTAAGTATCTCTATGTAAAATTTCATTAAATCGATGCAACAGTTTAGTCATGAAATTGTAACAGACAGGCAAACATAGTTACTTTCCAATTGTAATATGAGTGTGAATATGGTCAGCATAAACTTTATAACATTCTGCAAACTCATTAATATCATAACCGTTTATTTGCCGTAGAGTAAAAGTGGATAATTCGGACGGAGACAGAAAGCTTTCCTTTTTCTTTCAATAATAATAAATATCCAAGTCACAGTCGCACAAGGCAATAACCTGAATACCTTGACCCAAACGGCTTCAGAATAACAACATAATCCTTAGATGGCTCATATTGAAAGTAAATTGTATTCGCATATAGTTTCTTTGAACTTCGCTTATGCAGTTCGAATACATAAAGCTTATTAACCGATTTAAAAGTTTGAAGGTACGAATTTTATACATTTTTAGATACGTAAGCAGTGAATCGATGATAGGGTATTTTCGTTCAAAAAATTTGTATAAAAATAGAACAACAACACGAACATTAGTACAAGCGTCGCTTATTTTAAATGCTCNTTTATTATATATTCGTAATCACCGTTGAAAATTCTTTATTTTCATACCACACTTGAGGTACTTTGAAAAAAAAAAATTTACATTACTTTTTGGCTCCAAAAATCCTAAATTTTGTTTTTGTTCAATTTTGATGGACCCAGTGTCACTCTCACGACTAAGACAAATATATTGACACCACTTGCATAAAATTATTAGGCTTCAGGGCTTGCCAAAGAAATATACATACACTCGAAAAATATACATAGTATAGATGAATGACACTATATATCCCATATGTGCGTCTGTCTACGCTTTTATCAAAACTAAAATAAACGAGATTAGTTTGTTAATTTGTAAAATATCAAACTCAAAAGATTCTTTGGTTGAAAAAAATGTAATCGGATAAACGATTCGTATTATTTCAAGCCCTACATCTCATCAAAGATCACAAAAGCGTTCTTTCTCGACATTTAAACCTGTAGAATATTCTCGAAGATTAAAATATCAAGGTTCCCAGACCTCAATGGAAGGCTGCAATGCGGAATTTATCACAAAATGCACTCAGTGTATATACAACAATGTTTACTTATGTCCGTATATCAATAATAATTAATAGTTGTCGTCTTAAATATTTTTATTATTATTTCTTATAGAAGCTGCCAAAATGAATCTACTCTGATGGAAAACATAATAATACAAGAGTGTTGGTCACCCACACTATGACAGCCTAGTGAGACGCTTTGTCACGTCCCGCTTAAAGGACCCGGGATCATAAGGACAGGGAAACACGTGCGCTGGTAGTGAGTTCCATGTTATGACTGATTGGCACAGGAAGAGTCAAACCGTTCAGTTCGAGAGTATGTATGTCATCATTATGACTCGACACTTCCACATATAGCGGCAGCAAAAACATATGACAACGCCATCCACCGAAGATACACAGAACTATGGAGTGACGTAGTGTACGAGGAAGTAGCCAATCCTGCATCGCGCAATAGAAGTTCTCGCGTCGATTAACATATATACAACTTCCTAACATCAACCGTTGGGCTGTGGCCCACCAGGCATGATCACCTCGCCTTTGCGTTGAAAGGACATGTAACCCGTTCCTCCACAACTCTATTTTTTTAAGGTGTGGGGTTATCTTCGTCTATATATAAAATTTCTGTAGCAGTTCTCATAGCTGATAGTCAATAGGATATCTTTACAGATAGTTCTCAAATTCACACACATAAAAACATAATAACCCAATGCAAGAATATTTTTTATTTACATTTAATGCATCTTGCATAAAAATAAATCATTATGCAGCGACCGAATTGCCGATGATGATTAAAGTATTATTAACCAGTCAACCTTTGAGATGCGAAGAAACTCATTATAGGCGAATATTAAATAGGTGGCGATAAAATCGTATACGAAGAGTTTTTGTAAATATAAAGCTTTAAAACCTGTTCCCAAAAAGAGGTTGCCATAGCAAATAAATAGGTATCTTTAGTTTAATTATAATTTTACTAAGAGAAGACCCATACATAACCTACGTCACGAGAATATTGTCTTTTAACCTCATAACCAACTGCATTTTCACACCTTGAACTTCTTATAGGTATTAAATGGATTATTAAAATAAGTAGCTTTTAAAGCTTAAAATATTGAAGTAATCTCATGTTAGGTTTCGTCCTTACATCTAGAATATAATACAGAATATGGGCAGAGGATTGTAAATTTGAAACAGGCGCACAGGGAAACCCTAACAACGTGTAACTATCAGAAAACTATGGCAAAAAGTGTTGCCCTATTCATCAACTTCTTAATAGAACACTTCTATGACCTGGCTCTCATAACCTCATCATATATGTACATACACGCCGGCGGGCATGTCAAATATCGCGCAAACCATTTTTAGTTAAGTTTCAAGTTAATACATAGCCTATACCCTTCACAAATAAGATGGATTTCTATAAGATTTCATGTATTACCCACTACGACACAAGGCAAACGTAGTTTAGGACGCCCACAGGCCAGGTGGAATGATGATTTGCGCAAGAGGGCTGGCAGGAGCTGGATGCGAGAAGCCGAGGATCGAACTAAGTGGCGTGCAATTGGAGAGGCCTATGTCCAACAGTGGACTGCGATAGACTGATGATGATGATGGCCCACTACAACCTCACAAACTTTACCTCTTTATAATATTGGTATGGAAAGATAATAAATAAATTTAATAAGTATCTGAGACTGAGTACGTATATAATCTAACGAATGAAGGTGATATAAACTGTCAGATCGTTAGTATTTTAATTAAAATGGTCATAAATAAACGAGCTTCATAATTTCATCATAAAAAAGTGAAAGGATATTAGCAGTGATTAGTTTGTGGGGAACTTGATTCGGAACTTTGGATAACGGTATTTTTGCTTTAACTATTGACATTATTGTAGTTTAGGCTTGACGATTTGCCATAACTTGGTCATGAGAATGCGTGATTCTTTAGAAATAATCAGCACATATTGTATAATATACATATATAACACATACATACATAATTTAAAAGATTTTAACTGCCTCGTTGGTCTAGTGGTTAACGTAAGCGACTGCAGATCAAGAGGTGTCGGGTTCAATTCCCGGGTCAGACTGCTGTTGGGTTTTCCTTGCAAGAAATTTTTAATAGCAGCCCGGAGTATGAAAGATGGCGCTGTTTCCCGCCCGTGCCTCGGAGAGCATGTTAAGCCGTCGGTCCTGGTTGTCATGAACATCTATGGTAATGTTTATTGGGAAGTCAGTGCCCTTAAATATACTGACAACTAGTTTAACTTTCTTATTCAGTTCAAACTCAGGGTTGCGGAGGTCCGATGACACTCACTTCGTGTAAAAACTGATATTCAGGTAAAACCGATTGAACTAGTAACCGACTCCAAATCTTGGGAATAATAAAGGCTAGGAAGATGAGATGATTAATTTAAAAGGTTTTACGAAAATAAAAAAAAATCTTATGTGGATTGTTTATCACATTTAAACAAATTTACACTTAATTACTCCATCCTTAGATTTTATATTTATGTACAAAAACGTCATGAGTGAGTATTCTGTACGTATTGTTGAATATATGTTTAATACAATCATGATTAGTTGCATTCAAGTTACCTTATAACATGGCTTTGTAGCTGTTGTAAATAATAGCATCGTTCATAATTTACCTGAAACAAAAAAATACAGATTAGCACCGTTGTTGCTTGAGACTATTTTAAGAAAAAAAAGACCTTATTTATCTATGTATTGACATATTATGCAAATTTAAAACATTGCCGAACTTCGTGCCTAAGAAAATCTTTATCAGACAACCATTGGTGACGTAAAGAAAGCAAGTGGCAGCTACATTTCGTTTAACATTATTTTTAAAATTAAATAAGCAAGCGGAATATTATCAAAATACATAATGTTATATATACATTATAATAGTTTATTTTAAATATATACTAGCTTTTGCACGCGGCTATGCTATAATACATGTCGGTTGCCACAGTAAAAATTAACATAAGCCATTCGTCAAAACTCTAAGTATCTCTATGTAAAATTTCATTAAATCGATGCAACAGTTTAGTCATGAAAGTGTAACAGACAGGCAAACATAGTTACTTTCCAATTGTAATATGAGTGTGAATATGGTCAGCATAAACTTTATAACATTCTGCAAACTCATTAATATCATAACCGTTTATTTGCCGTAGAGTAAAAGTGGATAATTCGGACGGAGACAGAAAGCTTTCCTTTTTCTTTCAATAATAATAAATATCCAAGTCACAGTCGCACAAGGCAATAACCTGAATACCTTGACCCAAACGGCTTCAGAATAACAACATAATCCTTAGATGGCTCATATTGAAAGTAAATTGTATTCGCATATAGTTTCTTTGAACTTCGCTTATGCAGTTCGAATACATAAAGCTTATTAACCGATTTAAAAGTTTGAAGGTACGAATTTTATACATTTTTAGATACGTAAGCAGTGAATCGATGATAGGGTATTTTCGTTCAAAAAATTTGTATAAAAATAGAACAACAACACGAACATTAGTACAAGCGTCGCTTATTTTAAATGCTCATCATTTTTGTACCCTTTTCCCAAATTGATTGATCCGACTCCAACTCAATGAGCTTTTTTCTTTCTTTCTTCTCTACCTCTTGACAGATTACTACGTACTCTATATCCATCGTTTTACAATCGTTAATTCTATTTCAAATTCATTTGAGTATAACTTACGTTGTGTTATGTGTACATATACGTATTTTTTTAAAATATTTCTGGCATCGTACATACGACGCCATCTAGTCCCAAGCTAAGCAGAGCTTGTGTTATGGGTACTAGATACTGTGACTGATTTTTTTTTGTAAATACATATATATTATACATAGAAAACACTCAAACTCCGAAAGAAATATTTGTAGATTATACGTATAACGTGTTTGTCGTAGTATATTTGTAATGTTGTTAAATATATTAAAGTGCTTTATAACCTTGTGGCGTACGTGTCTTTAAAACTAATATCAAGCTTTATAAAGCTCAAAAAGTATACTAATTATTTACTTCTTATGTAAATGACTCATCCTCAATTATATGTTACGAGGAATTTGAAACGGATCTCAAGATTTTTGTTAGATTATACCTACACGGTTTAAGTTTAGTACAGAAGTTTCACTCGGCAAAGGTGCATATATAAATATACTTTTATTTTTTTAGGAGTAAAGCTTAAATTCACTTGTAATTTTCAATTACTGTCGAGGTAAGCAAGCGATGTTTTTTATTCAGAAATAATAATAAATAAAAAATTTAAAAAAACCCCTACGCAGCATCAGATTAAGTTTCAAGTAATTGTCATTTAACGATTAAACTGGCGCATGAAGCATTTAATAGAGTAATTATACGCAAAAATTGCCTTATATCATTTAGGAAAAGAGCTGATACTCTTACACTGCTAGACCTATATTAACCAAACATAGCTAAAAACCACCGCAGGGAAACTGGCTTTCAAATGGAAAAAAAACTGCATCGAAATAGGTCCATCCGTTTGAGAGACATCATACACACACCTACACACATACAGAGAGAGACATCGACGTCAAACATATGACATCCCTTTTTTTGCATCGGGTGTTAAAAAGGTAACATCAACTATCCTTAAAAATATTTTATGATAATATAATCAGTTGCTTGTCTTATTATTTAATAGATATCAATGTTTAAGTTTAGATAGAGTAAAAAAAAATATAAAAGAATGATTAATAGTTATTCGCATGACTTAGAAGTTAACTGAGTAGGCAGAGAATTACACAGATATTACCAGTATGTGTATTGCCTTAGAAATACTAAAAATATCTTTCAAATTACTTTTCCATCTGCAATTTTACATTTTTTGATAAAAATCCATGAAATTTGAAGTCATTTATCTATTTATTAATACGCTTATCAATAAATATGTAACAGAGGAGTATGAAATATATCGGACACAATTAAAGTCTAAACGGAGAATCTCGGAGAAAGAAAATTTTAGTCATTCTATGAGTATCTACAATGTGTTTTTTCTGTACGGAGTTCCCCTTTGATACCTCCTCCTGGTGGCATGTCGGACTCGAACCAACTAAAACCACACGCCGTCTCGGGCACTAGCCCGGGAACCAGGTGCACCCTAGAAAAGAAAAACTGGAACCCCGACGTACCTCAGGCTACCCTCCTTTGTAGATGGCGCCCTCCTGAATGTTTAATTACCCTATAGTTCAATTTTTCTCTCTCTCTCTCTCTACATACCAAATATTTTTATTATACGTCATTTAAGGAGTCAATATATACCTTAAATATAGCTACACCTATTAAATTAATATTAGAATATGCAAAGCTATGTAAATAGGTCCACTAACTATCCTCAGAAGGAAACCACAAGACTATTTTAACGAATTAACAAGAACAACAGCAAAATTGTAAAACTTTACGTAACATAAGGAAATGGTTACCAATAAGCCAGTTCCCTTCTACACCATGTTTGGTCGATGATAAACGATCTGATTATGTCAAAATATAGTTAATTACATTTGTTTGTATATGCATAGCGTATGTACATATTTGTATACTTAAACCTGTAGTATTGAAAGTTTGTATTACAGCATTACTTATTTCAATAAGTGTATGCTAATATTATACAGATAAAGGTTTGATTGGTGGAACAGACTAATCGCAGGAATTACTAATGTGAATTTGAAATATCTCTCGATATAGTCATCAAATCAGACTATCTTACAAATATTATTACTTGACTGCCGTGCAGTGGTAGCGTAAGCGACTGCTGTCAGGTCTCCGGTTCGATTCCCGGGTCGGTACAAATGTTTGTATGATCCGCAAATATTTGTTTTGGAGTTTAGGTGTTTTCCATCTATAATATGTGTGTATTTACAAAAAAAAGTATGTACTTATTTTTATCAGTTGTCTAGTACCCATAACACAAGCTCTACTAAGCTTGGAACTAGATGATGTTGTGTGTAAGATGTCTGAAAAATTTATTTATTATTTATAAATGTGAAGTGTGTGAGGATGGATATGTGTATGTTTGTTACTATTTCACGAAAAACTATTGAACAGATTTAGAGGACACTTGACAGTAATTAAGCTTATACCCCAAAATAACACGTAGATTACTACTTACCATGATAGCCGACATACACGCGAGTGTAGCTAAGGGTAAAAGCTAGTAGGTTTTATAACATCACGCTACGACTCGGAAGGCACTCAGCTATTAAGCCATGTTGTTATTGTCTTAGTTTTTCATCTGTAGGGGTAGTAGTACATAGGGGCTCGTGGTCACCAGTGGTCACCGGGTAGATTAACTTATTAGTTGTGTTGTAATATTGATATTTGAGGTGATTTGTGTGTTTTGTACAATCCTTTCTTATCACACCAGTCGACGATCGAAATTCGGCTATCTAACAGTAAAAGTTGGTAAAATTTGTTCAACCGTTCACGTGTGGGAAAATGGGGTTTCATTTTTATATACATTAGTAACTTTCAGTAAAATTCGTTAAATCAATATTATTTGATTAATTACACACCTGTATATAGGCCCAAATTTAATGAAACTGGGGTTTGGGGGTCACACTCCGATCGACTGGTCGACTGCGACCCCAATTTGTATTATTTTTTAATTAAATAAAAAAATACCATTCAGCAGAAGCTATCAAACATAATTATAGACATTAAATTCTTATTTTTGTGTATCAATACCGTTTTATGGTTTAAATTGAATCTAAAAACATAAAATAAAATATCAAACGTAGCAACAAAAAATACAAATAAATGGTTAACCATTTAGGTTCGTATTCGTGTCGGGCATGTTGTAACATTGCACATTGTAATGGTTCACACAGTGTTTCATACAATCGCGTGCCCATCGACATAAATCTTTGGTGTGTGGTACAAAAACAAATAGTGTAAACACTAACAATAAAATACTATTGAAGTAAATTTCGATATTAAACATAAAAAGGGATAATCGAAATAAACTTTTATTCTAGTCTTTAAGCATTTTTGTGAATAAAGTATGGCGTTGCGATATTGTGGTTTATGAAGATGTTTTAAAAAAAAAACTACTACTTTAAGTACTGTATTACTGTAATATGGGGTAGTAAAAACAAAAAAGGGCCTCACAGAAAAAACCGGTGAGAAACAACGCTTGCGCTGTGTTTCACCGAGTGAAAGAGGTTACCGGAAGCCCATACTCCAAATAATAAAAATGAATTTTGCTAATTTTATTTTAACTATTAACTTTTGACAGTACGAAGTCCAGGCAGCTAGTTACTTGAATCTGATTGAAAATCACAAACTTAATATCGATGTTGTCAATCAAGTCTTTGAGATAAAACATAAGTGACCTAAGCATATATCCGTTTATTTTATTTTGATTCGTTCCGCCGTTCTGTTATAAAATGCAATAACAAAATCGTTCGCCGTTCTCAAACAATAATATCCTTATTTACTATTTTATTTATCATTCCTGTTAATACTTGTCTTGTTTTAATGTATTCACTTTCAACGCTGATCTCCCATAACTTGTACCACTTATTCTAATCATAGTTTTGTATCGTTCGTGCATTCGCAAGATAGGCCTTTGGCATCATTCTCCTGCATCGTCAAGCGTAAAAACGATACCACGTTATCTCATTTTTCCTCTCGCAATCACTATCTGTTAAGTGAATAAATGTTTGGTGGTACAGGAGGAACGTTGTTTATATCAACTGCCTCTAATGGTGGTACATTTACACGCGTGCCACGCTTTGACAACCCTCCACAAACACAAGCTTGTAAACGGGCTGTTTGGCTTGGTTTGCGTGAGGTTGTGATGCAAACCGAGTCGGTGTCGGGTTTTGGACACAGATCAAAGGAAGCGTGCGCATGCGTTTGTAGTTTGTGAGCGATTGCCAAGTCCTTGCAGGCATGTAAACATTTTAAAAAAGTCTAATTTTGGACATAGACCTCTCCTAAGATAGGAGGTTTTGGCCTACATATACCCATTTCCTATTGCTATATGTACCAGTGTAGTTTTGCTCGGTAAACAGTTTATTATATTAAACTGTGGACAATTAAATACAAGAAATAAACGCGACTATCTCTAAGCTTGCTGTCGCAGATTCTAGTCTAGAATGTTATCAAAAAACTCTTTTTGATCGTCAAACAAAATAACCTATTACAAATTGCAGTGGGAACCATAAAAAGTACTGCTTCAGCATGCCTTATAAGTAGCAAACAAGGTACAAAGTGCATTGCACTTGAAGTAGGTCTAAGAGGTATGAGTCAATACCCAGAACGGTGCTGACACTGTCACCCAAAGGACGTTCATAACCAAATGACGTAACAGTTACAGAGTACCACCCTATTTCCTTGAACAAAAAAATCATTTCAATTCATCAAAGACCTGAGTCTCATTTCTCAAGCGATCGCAGATTCTCACAGACCAAAACATCGCGGCCATCCAAACACCGCACTATTGACAACTCGATACTTGCGAGTGAAAGTGTACTGACAAATAGAGATGCCCTGCAGGTGTTTCGAAAGTGAACACGGATATTGTTGGTACACTCCTTTGTATAGTGAATAGTGATGCGACTGGATTTTGAATTGTGCTTTGAATAAAATGGAGTAATGTGGTTTACGATTATCGTTATAAATGTTGTTGAACTGTTGGCTTTCTTCCATTCATAGATTTAGTTGAAAATTTGTTAAGAGGCTAGGTTAATAGTTCTACTACCATTCCTACACTACTATTTAACTGCCTCATTGGTCTAGCGGTTGATGTATGCGACTGCCAATCAAGAGGTGCCAGATTCGAATCACGAGTCGGGCCAAAAGTGTTATTGTGTTTTTCTGATTATAGAAATACTTAATAACAGCTCGGAGTTTGGAAGTTAGGGTTCGAAGCCCCGTGCCTCGGAGAGCACGTAAAGCTGTCGGTCCTACGCCTGATCTCTACCCGGTCGTGTCGGTTAACCGTCCCATCGGATTATGAGAAAGAGGGAACAGAGAGTGCACCTGTATTTGCGCACACATTAGTTCACTATAATATCTCCTGCGTAATTGGCAGGTCTCCCTTGAGACTGGCGTGGTCGAAATCGGCTAGGAGAACATCATCCCTACATAAATAGAATTAAATATACATCTGTTTAGCAAATTCAAGACTTCTAATATTATAGACATTGGATACCTTCAGATAATGTTATCTCAAACAATAAAATCTATTAAAATATGATAAATATTCGCATAGATTTTGAAATATTCAAGTTTATAAATAGGACTTTATTAAATAAGAAACGAGAACCCAGTTACTAACTTGTGAGTAACTCAAGAATGTTGCCTTTTCATTTTGGTTTTCTATTAAATTTAAGAAGTGGTTAGTTTATGCAAAACGATTTTCCCGTCTAAACTAAACACGTTCCCTGAGAAAGCCAACAAATTAAGGGCTATGACACAGTTACTTTTACCCTTAGAGTTACAGTCCGAACCTATCAACATTTTGCTTAGTTCCAATATTCTCGTGTACGTAATAAATGATTAGTTTTAAAGATAGAAAAACATCATATTTTAACTCCTTTTAACCTAAAACCTAAACCGATCAAGTTGCTTAACAATAATATAATAAGAGACCGGATATTTTGAAACATGGTAGCAAAAAGACAATTTTATATATAAACTGTTGCTCAACCGACTGACGGAATAACATTTATTGAGCTCAGTCACGAACTATTACTCGCTACTGCTTGATATTTACGTAAAAACTCACTATCACTTGAAAAATACCTATATAATAAATATTTTTTCAAATATTTTAAATATTTTCGGACATCTAACAGACAACGCCATCTAGTCCCAAAATAATGAGCTTTTATTATGGGTACTAGACAACTGATATAAATACATATATGTTTTTTTTTGTAAATAAATACATATCATACATAGAAAACACCCAAACTCCGAAACAAACATTTGTAGATCATACAAACATTTGATCCAACCAGGGAATCGAACCCGAGACCTCAAGAACAGCAGTCGCATACGCTACGGCTGCGCCGCCGAGGCAGCATATAGACAAAAATATTAATATTTTTGTAAGATTTTTAGACAAACCTTAGAATAACCAGGGTGTCTATAATGGGAATACACGAAAATGACCTCCTAAGGTCTGCAACTAGTCGGCTAGGGTAGCATTAACCGCGTTTTAAAAAAGGAGGTTATCAATTTCTTTATTGCTATATGTTCCACTCCATATTGACCATATGAATCGATATTTTTTAGTATTATTATTTTCTGATTCGCTTGTTATACTATAATCCGAATGTTTTCCATGAATGTTTTGTTTGCCGATTAATATTGTACACCTAGTTATATTTAATGTATGTAATGTAGGCATATATTATTCGTAATTAATATGTAACAACTGTAAGTAAACCTGTAAATAATTATATGCATAATTCAATAACTGTTTTCTTAAGTCACTTGATTATAAAAAAAAAACATCCCGAATTTGAAAATAAAACTACATCAAAAATAAAATCTGCTGGCAATGGAGAAAAAGTTATTTATTTTTTGTAAAAAATCATTTGGATTGCTATTAGATGAAGGTGACTTACCATAAGCTGTTTGTCTTTGACATTTAAAAATATTCATTAACGCTGCGAGAAGAGTAAGTCATACCACTGTGTGATTTTAAAACGACGATTTTTTAATAATTAACAAACTAACGGTTATGTCTTGTCGTCTTTCTTAGGTTCTTTTAATAAAAACACATAAATAATAGCCATGACATGACATTCAAACACACGTGTCATATAGCAGTATCGGCGACAACAAGCTGTTGTTATCTACAATGAGTTTTAGTGTTTAAAAATTTTTAAGCCCATGCTTTTAATTTTTTGTGAACAAAAATTAGAACATGTATTTTTTTTCTTCTTTTATAAAGACAACTCCCGCATTAGTAGTAGTTGCGGGGCACTTTTCAAACTTACATGAAACGAACAAAAACAATACCCAGTCTCAGAACGACAATTGGTGAATCATACAGTGTTGTCCTATGTGGGATTTGAACCCACAACACTTGGAGCAGTGGGAAGCAGCGACCACTTAAACCACTAGGCCAACCATGCAGTCAATTTGATTATAGGGACTAAACCCACCCACACGCCCACCACAGTAAATCCTGTACAGCAGTGACCCACGAACACACCGAGTTATGACACTCGGGAAGTCCCAGGAAAAATTAAGCTGTCTTGGAACCCGCAATTTGATGAGTCTCAATTATTTTCTCGACTGTTTATACACAAGATACACCCTATGTAAATTGAGTCGGTTAGATTAGGCTGAACTTTAAACCCCAGTAGCGTTACCGCGCGAAATGGTTTCTACAGGCTCCAGTAAAATAAAGGATTCTTTTCTTCTCTATTTTCTACATCTTTGAATCAAAAAGACAAGTAGGTCAAAGTTTTCATTGGGACTTTTGTTTCGTTTCTAGTTATTTTTTTTATTTCGTCATTATCAGTCTGTTGCAGTTCCGAACTTGACATAGGCATCTCCTAAGGACTACTACAAAGCCCGGCTTGTTGTTTTTTGCATCAAGTCGCAGCCAGCCTTCTTTGCGAGACGCGAGTCCTCTCCCATCTGGACTCTCTCCTTACTCCAGCGATACATATGTGACCAGCTCATTGCCACTTCAACCTACTAACTTTTAGAGATGTATTTGATTTATTTGTCTATATTAATTTATTAGGAGATTAATAATATGTGATTACATTGATCACACACCTAATCCTACTAATATTATAAATGTGAAAGTTTGTGAGGATGTTTGTTTTCTTTTTCTTTTTCACACAAAAATCACTGAACGGATTTGAATGAAACTTTACAGTAATATAGCTTATACATCAGAATAACACATAGGCTACTATTTGCAGCGACAACCGACATATACGCGGGCGGAGCCACGGGCATATATTAGTCGATAATACTTTTGAAGACATGTTAAACTTTATGGGTTTTGCTATTCTCACTTCTGATTGGATTAAACTTTATACCTGATTTCATTAAGCATTGAGCGTTTCTATAAAGTAATCTATATTATAATTACTGTATTAGATAAAATATTATATCAGTATGAGAAAGAAAAAAAAAGATATATAATACGTTCCATTGCAGCCATTCAAAATAACTACAAAATTAATTTTTGTTGTAAAATAAACATACAACATAACACGAAGGTCAATTTAACAACATGACACTTAAAAGGAAAACTCAAACAAAAAAGTTAAATTATGTCACCTTTTATCATATATATTTTATATTAATAAAACACAATCATAATATAAAATATCTACCTAGGTAAATAATAATTATGTATTCACTTAGGCACTTTTTTCATACACAACCAGATCTTTAATGCTGTGATATTTTATAACTTAATGTTTGTTTTACTACCTTGTGAAAACGTGTCTAAAAGCCAGTAATAAGTGTTCTTCCTAACAATTTAGAAACAAAGTCTGTCTAGAAACTCATCCTGGGTTCCCTACTGTTTCTTTTTAAGTCATATGCGTGTTAGTTTTTGTAGGTAAACTTAGTCAAAATTATATAACTAATATATAATATAAACACGATATATAAACCTTTTGAAAAACACTCAAACTACTACACCGATCATGGTTTTTTTTTTATTTATAAGCTGCCAAAATGAATCTGCCCTTTCTGATGGAAAGCATGAGCAGAATTCAAGAGTGGTAGTCACATTCCTCAATGCGAAAAAGAACAATGCAGCATGGTGACCCACACTATGGCGGCCTGGTGAGATGCTTTTTCACGCCCCGCCATCATAAAGGACCCGGGATCATAGTGGGAAGAAAATACGTGCGCTGGTAGTGAGTTCCAGGTATAAATTAAATTTAAATTAAATTAAGTTAAATTACGTCTCAAGAGTACAGATCATTTCAATTATAAGAATTTTACTCTCATATAAATAAATCCATATATATGTATAATCAACTGTTTACTTAACAAATATAATAAATATACGTGTATCGTTTACAAAAGTTACAATCACACCAGTAAAACCACAGACTAAGGTCAGTTAGTTATAAATATGGCTTAATTAACTCAGAAAAAAGGTGAAATAGCGTCAAAACGTTAAGAAAATTGAAAGTAGTATTTAGTATCTAAATCAGACTTGCGAATCTATTATTGCCCTTGCTTAAAAAAGACAACTCCTGCATTAGGAACACACATCTTGAGTCAAAAGGGCCTTTACAAACATACATAAAAAGGACGCAAAAAACACCCAAACTCAGAATATGTGTGTGGATCACACAGTGTTGTCCCATGTGGGATTTGAGCCCACAACACGTGGCGCAGTAAAATGGGACGTGGCGAACGTTTAAACTACTAGGCCAACGCTGCAGCTGTACTAGCTAATGTGTCAAATTCAAAACAATATTTATATTAAAAAAATTAGAAGTGTGCTTTATAATAAAATTTGAATAACTATGCAAACAAAATATAGGTAAATGCACATTTGTGCAATGTTATTTTATTCTATTCAGAGATATTTAAAGTTTAAAACAATTGTATAACTGATTGAATCATTTACGAATATTCGTAAACTTACATCATACTCAAAAATATTTTAGTTTAAGTCGCATTTATATTTAGACATTTAGACACAAGTCACGTCTTTCCAGAAGAACAAAGACCCGCTATTATTGCTTCGTTCATACACTATCTAGCTTAAATATTTGTTGTTAGAAGAATAATTACTACTCATTTAGATGGTAAACAAATTATGATACATTATTTTTGTTTAGGTATTTGCATATTTTCTTGACGTTTAAGGAAAGTATAGAACTATTGTGTTATTTCAAATACTTTATTGTAACAAAGCTAGTTTAAAGTATTTTTTTTTCAAAACTAGTCTCAAGATCGTGTGCATGCTACCGCATACAATCATCAAAGCACATATGCAAACGTCCTGATATCTGCATATACGTATTACTGAGTGATATCAAGCATTATCCGAGCGTAAAAACGAGAATGTCTTGGTCTTACTAAAAGGCTTTCCTAAGTTAGGGTTCCCATGGATCATGCAAACATTAATTCATGTCGTTGAGTGGCAAAACTAAACAGCTACTCCACTAAGCCCCGTAATATAGTAGTAACCCGCTGAACACCTAGAATGAGAGATATGGTATTGTTGGCGACGCATAGATATTACAAAGCTCGTCCTGACCAGGAGTTGACATCTTCGGATCTGGAAATTCCAGGTGAATTGCGCAAGATTTTCATCACGGAGTACCCAAGCGTAGGTTTGCCAAGGATCAAATATGGTAAAATCTAAAATATATACGTGTCATACTAAATTTAGTATAATAAATATTAAAAACAATGTTTTGAGATTTTTAGACGAGTGTCTTGCAATTAAGGGTTACTTTTTCTTCCGGTAAAATATAAAGATTCTGGATTAATTACTACGCTCCATGAATGTGATAGTGAAAAATAAAAAAACCTCCAAATCGAGCATATTTGGGCAATGATCTAACAGCAATGACCTAATAACCCACACATATTTTTCGACATAACATTACAAAAAATATTATTATATAACTCTATGAAGATTTACCTTCAAGCTGGGGTCTCACTGCGAGCGAAGCGGAACGAACATATGAGAGTAGTGAGGTAATGTCGGTTATTAAATAATATTATGCTTAGATTTTTAACGGTCGTTAAGGTATTAACACGATTGCACTATGTACGGTGCTTTTATTATTTGCTTATTTCTTGTGTTGATTCGATCATCGATTGTTGAATAAAATCTTAAATATTGTTATAAATTGATTCCTAAGAATCTTAAATAAAAAAGCGAGTCATATGACTTCAAAAGAAACTTGTTATATATTTAACGAAATTAACTTCGATACCTTGTTGGAACTTAATTTTATAATATTAACTTTCAGAAGATGCCTTCATGCAACAGTGGATGGCACTTAGCTAAAGTAAGGTATGAAATCAATTTAACTAAATCTATTTATTTCTAATTAACACTGTTATTATTTTAATTTTGTTTAATCCTTAATAATATATAACTCAATTGTAATTATGATAAATATTTCCTTTAATTTTGTTTCATAATTACTGATATTTCAATGTTATCACTGCAGCACGAGGCCTGATCATGTTACTTTAATTAAAAAAATACCGATTTGTAATTCTTTTGTAAGTCATTTAAAAATAAATTTACGTTTTTATTATACGTCCAGATCAATGTGAGTACATTCTTATCTTCTTCAACTAACATCTTTGAATTACATATTCAACGAAAACTTAACAACTTTAAATAGGTTTTGATAATGTTGCGCTAAATTGACAATTATCTGTGCAACAAAACGTATTCATTGAGTTACAAGTTAATCTTCGTCGTACCTTACATAAGATATAAGTCTCGTTGTAACCTTTAGTTACGGTTAAATTTTAAAAGTTATATAATAATAACTAGATGGGGTCGAATACCCATTATTACCATGAGAATATTATGATTTTTCCCATGCACTTATTTCGTATGAGAAATCTTTATTACGACAAAGTTTAACTCTTATGTATCAAACTAACAGGAAGGTTAGTAATTAAATTAATATTGGTACAATAAATGTACATATTTCGTCCAATGAAGCCATTGTCCAGTGATTACAAAAGACTAAACAAAGAATTTTAGATACAAATTTTCAACGAGTATATACTGATATGGGTAACAATCTACTGTATGCCTTACAGAAGTATCACTAAGCCGCCATGTTGTCACTATGCTGCATTGTTGCATTATCTGCATACCCAATGAGTATGGTGTGTCTACCATTGTTGGATCCTGCTTATGCTTTCCATCAGGCAGAGTAGTCATTTTGGCATGCCCATACATAAAAAAATCATTGCAAACTCTTAGTAATGAGAATATTTTTAAAAGATATAAATCGCCCGCCCGCTAGCAGTAGAACCGATTCTTAACTTAAACTGTATATAGTACGGTTACAGTTTTTACGGTTAATTTAATTACTAGAACGTCTCAGTGTTATTTAACTATGAATTAGTCAAAAAATATTGTGTTATTATGCCATTGCTATATGGGGTAATAGATAATGACATAATTACATTTAACATTTTATTCACAAAAAAATACAATATTCGTAAATTTTTACTTACAATGGCCACAACCTCCATAAAAGAGCCACGCTTCGGCATGAATCCGGCCGGCGGGCCGACATGAATGGGCGAGCTCGACCGGAGTGATACCACGGCCTCACAGAAAACTGGTGTAAAAAAGTGTACCGGAGGCCCATATTCCAAAAAATCCGACACACTTGTAATGCCTCTGGTATTGCATATGTACATGGACGGCAGAAATCGCTTACCATCAGGAGATACGTCTAACCATTGTTCTACAATAAAAAAAATTTAGTACCATTTAAATATATACTAACAAATAATTTAAATATATACGGCTCATAAGAATCACTCATGTTTTATTATCATCATACCTGCAGTCTTTACTAGTCCACTGCTGGAACAAGAAAGTTCACTCTTAAGAAAGGAGTCACGCAGGCATACATATACATTTTTTTTTTATATTTAAGCTGCCAAAATGACTCTGCCCTGCCTGATGGAAAGCATGAGCAGAATCCAAGAGTGGTGGTCACCATCCTCAATGCCATACATCAGAATAGCACATAGGCTTTTATTTGCCGCGATAGCCAACATATACGCGGACGGAGCCGCGGGCATAAACTAGTACATATCATAAGTTCGAAAGTCTCTGTCTGACTGTTACACTTTTAGGGCTAAACTGATGCATCGTAATTTAATGGAATTTGACATGGAAATACACAAATTGTTAAGGAAGGACATAGGCTAATCTGTGCTGCGTTAACTGATATACACGTGGTGCTATCTAGACTATAGATAAGTTAGACCCAGAAGCAGAACGAATCATCATACTCGTCACGCAATCATTTGTCCTGGGTTGGAATCGAACCTGCGGCGTGGCAGTAAAGGTCACTAGCAACTAGGTCAACAGGCTTATCATGGAAGAAAATAAAACATTTTCACCATAAGAAAGGTCTTCTGTAGTATCTTCTCTGGGCGGCGGTTACACAACCAAGTTTAAAACTCTCATCCCTCCTACAACCTTATATAGTGTTGGAATGATTACACCATTAACTAAATAGGTTACGATACAAATTTAAAAGAGATTCAAGGTGAAGTAATAGTTGATTACTCGCATACATTACGGCTACCCACTGTCCAGTTGCCAGTGATAAAATAACTAGAGATTAATATTAATAGACTATTTTTTGTCTAACTACTTTTGTAAGAGTTTTTTTTATAATTAATCGGTGAATTGGTTTGTTGATCTCGTTTATAGTTAAAGAAAAAAATAACCAATTCAAGCTTAATGTTAGACAATCTAGACTTGAATTTATTTCTATCATTGGACGACGCGCATACATTTATGTTTGTAATATTTTTTTGTGATGTAATATTATATATTCTAATTTTTCTTGTTTATGGATGGGTGAATTAATTTGTCTGACTTTGTAATTAAAATACAAAGATTTGCATTGAAAAGATCTAATGATTTACTGGTTTATTTGAGTAATTTATAAAAATAAAACACAGAAGGAATTGGGGTATTGGCCTCCGGTATCCTCACTCACTCGATGAAACACAGCGTCAACGCTGTTTCACGCCGGTTTTCTGTGAGGCCGTGGTATCACTCCGGTCGTGCCGGCCCATTCATGCCGAAGCGTTGCTCTCCCACGGTAATGAAAGAGGAATAGAAATAAAAGAAGGAAAAAAAACAGAAGTAGAAATGACTATAGCATAGAATTATAACCGGATTCTTCTTGGAGAATAAGATTGATAAAATGCGAATAACTTTGGTGATGAAAGGTATTGATTGAATAATTAAAATATATGTTTTGCAAAACTTCATATTTAATTAACACATATACTGATTGTAATTGTATATTGCTAATTCTTCGTTAAGAAAAATTTTACTATAATTGTGTAGCATTCGAGGAATGCCCAGAAACCCAAATATCTGGACAATATTTATTTTTATATTACAACACAGTTATTTTAATGTCACTACGGCACTAATCATTAGTATTTTAAATATTTTATTACCTATGAAACCCATCATTCTCAAAAACTTTACACATGTATCACTGTAACCACTCCTTTGAACATGATTCAACAAAATACCATTCAAACTAATACCCTTTTGAATCATTCAATAATAGTTTCAACATTCTTATATCTAATTCTATAAATAGAAATCTTAGTCACGTTGACATATATAAAACAAGTTTAGGTAAAATTACCGTAAAACACCATAAGCGATGGTACCTCAATGTGGAGCGGCTAACAGTCGGTCCGTGGGTGAAATACTTGTACCAGCATGTTATAAGTCCTTGTCGACTCCTACGCTTCGCTAGTCGTTTAAAGGTAACTGTTTAACTTAACTGCCCATCCAGTGGAATAACAAAAGGTATTAAATTTCGCTGGCATAAGCCACAGCACATTAGTAAACTGTTCTTAAGTTGAGTTCTGATTGTGTTAGGGGCTTATTAGAAGCTTTTAAAGAATGATAATTTGTCAGGAATTGGTTGAGTCTTTTAGGCGTAAAACGTCATAAAGATACCAGCTCATTATTTACTTTTATAAGAATAATTATTTATATTTTATACCTATAAGTACAAGCATAATATTAAAATAAGAGGAAAAAGTTCACTTTAAAAAAAAACAAGGTTCCTACAGAAGTTGAAAATGATAAAAACAAATAAAGTTTTAATTAATTTTCATTTGTATACCCTGAAATTAAAACAACTTCGAAGTCGATTTTTAGCTTACCACGCGGGTTTTTGGACTAAATGCTGCCAAACTTGTATAAACCGAAGACACTGTTTCGTTATCTTCAAGAACCTGTGTCTCCTGTCCTACGAGATTTAACTATTTAAATTTAGCTATTTTAACTCAGCTTTTCGGTTTTATGCGATTTTTTTTATGTTTATTGCATTTGAATTCTTCACTTCCTACTTTGATATATTTGAATAAATAAAGACATCTGTCATAATACAAAGTAGTTTCTTTGCCAGCAATGAAATTAATAACGCGGATAAAAACACATTTATTTAATTAAATTCCCAATACATTTATTTCTTAACATGTACTAGGAGAGTATGATTATTTCAAGCAAATATTATTTTGACTGCCAAAAGTAAACATTACGAGAAATAATTGTGAAATCGAGTATCAAACAGTCAGTTCGTATATCACAGCTGTGTACAGTAACAGAATCTACTACAGTTGTGTAACTGTTTGCAGTATATATTTCGCGTGAATGTTAACCATACCGGGGCTTTAATGATCTGGGTCTGCCAGTAAGGCAAGATTATTGTAATGTACAAATATATACTGTAGGGTTGCAACTACTATTCCACACACTGTTAGAATGTCCGGCATTGAAGAAGCCTAGGCACGATCTCGTGGCGGCCGATCGGAGTGGGGATTCTCTCGCTCAGTAACATGAAAGCGGCCATATTATGTAACGAGAGGGCGTGGAACTCCGCTGTCTCTATCTGCGAGTAAGTTATGCTTGCGAGGAAGACGGCGAAGCGGGACCGGGAGGTGTTGAGAACTCTCCCGGTTCGCCAGGTCCGGGAATGGAATCGGTACCGCAGACGACTCAGGCGCCGGAGGCCACTGAACGATCTCCGTCCTTCATAAGCGCAAGCCTAGGGGTGGGAGGTGAGGCCACCTGCACCCTAGCAGAAGCAGGCCGGGGTGAAGGAGCAAGCGCTTTTTATTTTTATCAAGGTGGCATCGGGGTTCTTGCTCAAGAGAAGGCCATATACGAACCATAGGTGGCCCGTGGTACGTCAGGGTTCTAGGGATTTCCGTAGTAGGGAGCACCTAGTAAGAAATGTATTTCAGAATTAAGGGCACAATTCATATAACACATAAAATATGCAAGTTTAACTGTTTTCATAGTAGATCGACATAAGTCACATAAATCTATTTTTTGTGATGAGCTCTGTGTGGGTCATGGGAATGACCGCGTAACCCATCAGAGTAAAGTAGTAACACCATAATTAAGATGGTTGTGGGATAGCGTCAAATGTGTAAAAGCGGAAAGTGTTGGTGCGATGTTATACGGGAAAAAACTATAGGGTAATTGATACTTATCAACAAATATTGTACAACTTTGCTTTAAGAAGCACACGAGGAGACCGATTACATCTTATAAGTTTTCAAAACAGCCCCAGTTGGACGGCGTCATCAGGGAAGAGAGATTAATTGCATTGCCACTCATTGAGTAACTTTCCTAACGATGTTTCCTAAGCCATGTCCCTTTCGCATTTATTTTTTACAAGGTTAACAATAGTATATGGAAAACGATAGGAGCGTTATGTCCTCGTAAGTTAACTACGGGTCACCTGTGGTCTAGACTGGCACGATATAAAGCTATTTGGCAATCTTTGGAGAAGGCTTATACTGCAAAAGGCGGTCTCTTCATCTAAAAATACATAGTATCCATATATAAAACAAAAATAT
This sequence comes from Hyphantria cunea, assembly GCA_003709505.1. Classification (NCBI taxonomy): domain Eukaryota; kingdom Metazoa; phylum Arthropoda; class Insecta; order Lepidoptera; family Erebidae; genus Hyphantria; species Hyphantria cunea. The sequence goes on from PKRV01000273.1 coordinate 196,102, forward strand.
TGTTTAGATATTTTATATAAACACTTAATACAGTAAGGAAATTTAAGCTAATAAATAAAAAATAAGTAATGTTAATTCTACTTCTTAAAAAGGAAGTAAGTTAAGCATTCGAAAATATCGTATCAGTACGATCTATACTTTGAGAATGGAAACATTCAATAACTTTCATAAAAATAATATTTGCATATTTAATAGAAGCACTTTATAAAATAACTAAGGTGATGCAATATGCATGCATAAATTAAAATGAATATGGAGGTGTTGTTTGTCAATAGCAGTCCTAAATTAAACACACATAAACATGGTCATATTAGTATATAAAGTTCGGATGCGCCAGTGCAATGGTACGGTGCCAACGATCACCTATTGTTCTTACTCCAGAACGTGAAGCCGAACAAAAGTGATGTATTATATTTATCGATATCGTCGGAAAGTTCAAAATATTGTTAATGAAAACAAAATTAGTTAGAAAATGAAAAAACAGTAAATCCAGGATTTCACAAAGCTGTAAAGTTTACTTCCCTATTTTTTTTAATTATAAATACTACTATTACTGTAATTTATGTATGTGTTTAATGTTTACTAAAACATACCTATTTGTAGTAAGAAACCATTTTTAACCATTGGTATCCAAAAAACAAACAACAACCCATAATGTCCCACTGCTGGGCTCGGGTCTCCTCTCAGGAGAGGGTTAAGGCCATACGTCCCCACGCTGGCCAAGTGCGGGTTGGGTACTATTGGTAACCAATACTCAGAGGTATTGTATTAACGTAATTGGTTAAACCTGTCATCTACCCACAAAAAATCCAATACTGTGATCCAAAAGCGGATCTTGTAATACTAACAATAGCTGTCATTGAATCAAATATATTTTATTGTAATCAAATAGTAACAAAAAGTTATCGAAAGTGTGTTTCGTAACTAAACGTTACAAGGACTTAGTGAATCGGCATCAATATCACTTTTTATTATTCTCACATTCGAGAATAAGTTCGTGAGAAAATTGTGTTTTTTTTTTGATAAGGTTAACTTTGGAAAAAAACTAATGACCTTAGTAACAAAATTATTTGTAGTGTTGTAATATTAGTAAGAAAAATGAATGATATTCCAGAGTACTTTTAACTTGACAAGAATAATTTATTGTATTACATATGTAATTTTAAAAAACATCTATAATTACGACTTTACTGACATACCGTTATTAACGAAGAAAAGCATTCAAAAGTATTCGTATATATTTATTAAAAAAAAGATAATTTTAAAAATTAATTACCTTTACACTAAAAACATAAATAAAATATGTACAACTTTTTTTTACATTTTTATCATAATAATATTTTATATTTAATTTTATCGACAACTTTTATGTCCATGTCCCATCACTATGCGGCATTCACAAAGAAGTTCATGGTGCTCAAAAGTGTTCCACCGTTACTCTTGTTTATTTGTACAACATGCCGCGCAAGTTAATGGCTTATGTAAATTAAAAGTGAATTAATTGTTTACTTACTCATGGGTCGAGTGAATATCTGTTTACTGGCTTACAAAGACGCTGACAGTGTTAAATGGGGCTTGCTTACCTGTAACGAAAAAAGAGAGTAAGGTTTATCATTTAATAATAGACATATATATTTAGTCTAGCCACAAATACTGTGACAATTAATAATCAACAAAATATGACTTTTTAATTTGGAATCTGTAATTTTTATAAGAAAATGTAAATAAAAAATGATTTTTTTTATAACAATATTTAATGCAACTATAATTTATACAATATTTTCCAATAAAATTTGAACAAGAAATACACACAAATAGTTTTTATTTGTAAACGAAGCCCTTAGTTTAGAAAGATCCAAAACGTTTAATTAGATAGTTTAATTATTTGGATAAGTTACTTATTATGTCTTTTTTACATATTAACGATTTCAAAACCTAATGAATTACTATTATTATTATTAAAAAACTAATGAATTACTGAAATAAAAAAATAAAACCCGACTGCGTCAATATCAATATATATTTTGATACCACATTCGATGTATTTTAAAAACCTTTTATATTATAATACTTTTTAGTTCCAAAATTCCTTAATTTTGTTTTTTTTTCTAATTTTGAGGAACCCAGTGCCACTCTCACTCTCACGACTAAGTCGAATCTGTTAACACTACTCAACCGTCAAGCCGTTAAGATCTTCAGTGTGCTAAAGAAATATACATACATACATACACACGAAAAACATAATCCTCCTTCTTTCGCAGTCGAGTAAAGAAGAAATGATTGATTTTTATATTAACATGTTACATTAATGAGCTCCCTTATAGTGTAATTTCTATATGCTTGTAGATATTAGAATACTTTAACGTATATATGATGTATTGAAAGCTTTTCTCTTTTTTTATTAAACATATATATTATATTCTCAGACACAAGTATACATATTGAATAATGAATAATTAGTTGCTGCGTAATTAAATGAAATTATNTTTTTTCCATATCTTGCCTTCTTCGTATGGCGAGCTAGATATGGTAGACCACTTATCACTTGATGATTCAGATACAATTGCTAGGCTAAGTTAAATTGCGTAAATTATAACTTAATGTGTGTAGTGTATATTTAATTGATAATATAACCTCTGTGCCTCTCCGTTACAAGATTTCTACCCCATCATAAGGTTTACTAGAAGAGAATGCCTTGGACATCAAGTCCGCCGATGTACAAAAGTGCATTAAGTTTGAAATTAATTAATGTTACAGGAGATTGTGTTCACTGCCATTGTGCAAGGAGGCTTTTATATAAGTTGTTTAAGGAAGTTGTGTTACTTGAAAGCATTATCTTTGACCATTTGAGCAGAGATGATAGGTCATTGTTGAGTGAATTATGTTCTTAGACAGTTTTTTTTATATATTTTAATATTTTTTATATTTTCACTAGTGCCAAATAAAATGATTAATAAAAGACATCTGCGGTAATATCTGACATCTTTATTAAATTCAGTTTTTTTAATATTATTTGATGTATCCAGTGTCACTCCAACGAGTAAGACGAATCTATTGACACCACTCAGATAAAAATACGACAAGCCATTTTGGCTCTAGGGCGTGCCAAAGAAATATACATACATACACTCAAAAAACATATCCTTTTTTGTTTCGCAGTCGGGTAAAAAGTTTTATATATTTTTACTATTAATATAAGCTTTTGCCCACCTACGTGTGTGTCGGATATCGCGTTAATTATTAGCATCTATGTGATTCTGATTTAAAACCTACATTCATATAAATCCGTTCAGTGATTTTGAAAAGAGTTAAAAACATCCATACATCCTCACGAACCGTAAGAGAGTCATGCATTGACATGAATGGGCCGTCTCGGCCGGAGTGGTACCACGGGCTTACAGAAAACCGTTGTGAAACAGCGCTTTCTCTCTGTTTCACTAAGTGAGTAAGGATATCGGGGACCCATACCCCAAAGACCGGCCGATATCCATGGGCGGCGGTAATCACTATCATTACGCGATACGTCGGTACGTTTGCCCCCCTTTCAGTAAAAAAAAACTTTCGTATTTATAATATTAATAGGATAGTACTATTTAACAAAAGAAAACTTAAAAATAAACTAATTAGACGACTTTAAATAGTCATTTCAATTGAAATTTGTAAAATAATCGATGTTTAGTAATTATTTAAGACAAGCTAAATACTTAGAAAAATTCTGTATTTAATTGACATGAACGTTAGGCACACCGCCAAAAAATATCGTTAATTCGATCAATGTAAGATTAATAATTTAATTTAGAAATCTAGATCAGATATTATCAAAATGACACCAATAACTATTACACCGGTCAAGGAATCGCACACAAGATATAGCTTCAATCTAAAAGTAAGTACGAGTAACAATCAACGTACTTAATTATTTTTTTAGTAAAATATAAATAATAGATGTGCCAACATATTACGATGAAATAGATTATTTTATATTCTGTCAGAACTTTTGAATAGGTTTACAAAGAAGTAATGAATTATTAAAAAAATAAATCCCGACTGCGTCAATATCATATACAAAACGTATAAGTTGTATATATTCATATTCGCCGTTAAACATTATTCATTTTGATAGCACACTCGGTGCATTTTGAAAACATTGTTTTTTGAGATAAATTTTGACTCCAAAAATTCTAAATTTAGTTTTTTTTTAAATTTTGATATACCCAGTGTCATTCTCACGACTAAGCCAAATCTATTGTAATATCTATCTAATTTATAAAAATACGACAAATAAAGAAATATAGATACATACATATATACACTCGAAAAACATAATCCACTTTATTCGCAATCGGGTTCAAATAAAATAAGTTTCAAATAAAACAGCAACGGTTTGTCACTCGAAGGCCATAAAAGCTTAGATGATATGATTGTATAAAGAAAAAGTTGAGAAAAATTTACAACATTCGATAGAAAACTAATGATGGACGGATGTTAGTTGATAAACTTTCTATATCCTGTTTAGTGGGTTGCAAAACCAGTTGCCAAGACCATGGACCGAAGACGGACATACATTAGCAATGTTAATATAGATAGACTTTCTATTGTTTATTAGACACAATTTATTGGTCGAAAATGTGCAAGAGTAGGGTTGACATACAATGGAATATTTATATTTAATTATACGCTTCGGCATGGCGTGAGTGATACCACGGCCTCACAGAAAACCGGTGTGAAACAGCGCTTACGCTGTGTTTCATCGATTGAGTGAGGATACCGGAGGCCCATACCCCAATCCAACGCCCGCTATCCCCTTCACCATCCCCCGTCTCCCCAGGCCGCCATAGTGTGGGTCACCATGCTGCATTGTTCTTTTTCGCATTGAGGATGGTGACCACCACTCTTGGATTCTGCTCATGCTTTCCATCAGGTAGAGCAGAGTCATTTTGGCAGCATAAATATAAATAAAAAAAAATGCTTAAACAAGTAATAAATTATTTTATAAAAACACCTTGTGTCACTCTCACAACTGAGACGAATCTATTGACACCAATCATAAAATACGACAAGCCGTTTAGGCTCTAGGACGTGCCAAAGAAAAATATATATATATATATATACATACATACACTCGAAAAACTTTCCCAGTCGGGTAAAAATTACTATGTGTAATAAGCCTATTTGGTTGAACACATATATATTGGTATATAGTTAAACATACATACACTAGAAAAACATAGCCCTCCTTCTTTAGCAGTCAGGTAAAAACATAATCTTTAGAGCGATTTGAAACTACAAGACTGATAAAGTTCGGATGATATTTTACTTACGAGTAGAAGTTTTTCATTATTTATAAGTATTATGAAATATTCTTAATAAGTAAGTCCTATACAATCTATGTGACATTGTATAATATGCACAAACCGTGCATTCTCTTCAGATAACTCTTCTTAAGCTTCATCAAGCTAAAAGATTGAACTTGAAAATGAAATGTTGCTCTGATATCGATTCATTTACTTTACTTACATTCATTATTTAGTTATGGGTGTAATACAATCTATCTGCTCTTGTCTGGATTTGATACAATTATATATATAGACTACTGCGATATAAATAAACGAAAAAAAAAAATATTTCACTGTTTTTTATCCTAAGTTTTAGCTAGTGTTTTAGACTTATTATCAGTATTATAAAAGACATTCCTATAGAACTATTGTAATTTTATTTTTCCTTTACATTAATTATATTTTATATATATGTGGAATTTGCAACATCCCGTTAGGCCGTGGCCTGCCATGCATCATCTCGCTGGTCTCTCCTGGTCGGAAGATCCTCCCTTTGTGACAAATGGACATCACACCCTTTCTTCCACACATATATACTTATTGTATTCTCATTAAATTATTTAGAAATACTTTAAATATATTTTACTCTATAAAATCTCATAAGTGACAACCCTAACAAGGACTTACTGGCCCGATAGTCGTTTTAGTTTCGCGTTTTCGATCATTGATATTCAATACACGATGTCGTAAAATTGTATTATGGCCAAGGCGAGGTGTGAAGCGATTCCATGTCGACGAACGAATACCACCAATAAATTTAAGAACATATGTTTTAACTGTTACTTTCGCATTACTTGAGTAAATATCAATGTTAATTATGACTACAATTACCTACATATTTTACATTGATATTTAGGTTAAATTATATGTATTAACTTGTAAACTTTCGCATTTCATTAAATATTCAGACTATATCATATTTAGTTGAAGAGTTTACTAATTTATGTATATAAATCTATTACCTACTTATATTTATATAATCTAAATCTCGGCAGCGGTTGAAACGATTTTTATGATATTTAGTAAGCAGAGGGTTTCGGAGGCAATCAATCGACTTATCCAGGATTAATTTTTAAAAAATTTCAAAAAAAACTATTCATGATTGGTGATCCAGAAACTAAAAAAAATACCAAATGTATTGCTTGGCGCAAAATTCGAGAGCCGTTCAACCAAATAGGTTTATTATTTTTAATTTTCGTTAAGGTATAAAGAAGGTACCTATGGAGAGAGAAAACTTAGAAAATGCGAGGAAAATAGTAAAAACAACACTTAGTAGTATTTTTACCCAACTGCGAAAGAAAGAGAGTTACATTTTTCAAGTGTATGTATGTTTGTATGTATGTATGTATGTATGCATGTATTTATGTATATATGTACATTTCTTTAGCGCGCTCTAGAACCTAAACGGCTTATCTTATTTTTATGTGAGTGGTGTCAATAGATTCGCCTTAGTCGTATGAGTGACACTGAGTGCATCAAAATAAATAAAAAATATAAAAATACTTAAAAAGGACTTTTCCTTTCTGTTCTTTCTATTTTTTCAGTTCTTCAATGAATTTAATAAAGATGGCAAATAATGACGCCGAAGGTTTTTTTTATTTTAAATAATTCGTTACTTGTTTTTATTGGACTGCGACTGCGAGGACAAGGACTTTTGACAGGACGAAGTCCGTCGAGGTAGCTAGTAAAAAACATTTCTAATGATTAGGGAAGTAAATTATTTTATTAGTAAACTATTACATACCAACACTTGCATGTGCTTATGGCATTCAAATTTACCGGTTACATAATAAAGTACTTAGATATTAATAATATTATCAAATTAAATGTACGTAATAAATTTATTACAAAATACCAAGGTCTATTATTGCGCAAAATAATTTGTAATTTATTTTGCATATTGCAACACAAGTACGTACATTTTTAATTAAATTATAGTTTCAAATTCAAATAGAACGGAAGCCTAAAAACTAGGTCTCACGTCTATTCTAGTTTTTTGTTCTTGAACGTCTTTCGGTATTTATATTAATTTACTTAAATAAAACTAATAATAAAAATTTTAATAACTTCAACTAATATAAGTCGATTTTTTCTAATCACCGAGTGCAACTGGGCTATGAGCGCCTCATTATTATAATATAAAAAGTATATATTTATTATTAATAGCATATTACAATATCTAAGTATTATTGTCAATTGTTTTCCAATCGACGTATTAAGTCTCTTTTTTTTTATGTTTGAGCTGCCAAAATGACTCTGCCCTGCCTGATGGAAAGCATGAGCAGAATCCAAGAGTGGTGGTCACCATCCTCAATGCGAAAAAGAACAATGCAGCATGGTGACCCACACTATGGCGGCCTGGTGAAAATACTCTGGTTTTCTCTGGTCTGGTCTCTGGTTACATAACTTGTTTTATCTCGCTCAAGTTGTCGATTCTAGAACTATTGTACGTTTGTTCCATACCACAGAAACTTGTAACATAGGTATTATGAATCTCGTTAACTTATTATGTAAGTACCCTAGATTTATTGCGTTTGATTAAACATTTTTGTTCTGTTCAAATTAACTATAGGCTTTGTAGACTTACTAGAAATAACCTGGCGTTCTATCATCATTAATTTTTATTATTTATATATTATATTATTTATAGACTGTATCTGCACGGCTTTTGGATGAGATGATGATAGTGAATACTTCTCCGCTTTCTTCTGAGGGCAGTTTAAGCCGTCGGTCCCGGTTGCCTTGAGCATTTACAGCAATCGCTACTGGGAAGTTGGTGCCCTTAGGTGTACTGACAACTAGTTAAACCATCGAAATTGATTCACGCTCAGGGTTGCAGAGGGCGAATACTAGTCGCCCCACAACAAAACTGATAGTCTGATTGAATCAGTAACTGACCCTAAAAATTCTTGGGAATATTAAAAGATAATGATAACTCCTGATTCGCTAGATAAATTTGTAGATGTTTTTCTGTTATACTTTTATATATTATTCGAGAATTAAATTCAACAATACCACCAAGGTTACGAGTTTCTCCATTGACCTTCTGATTTTTACCTCATTTCTGATTCAAAAACTGGCCTGACTGTGACATATGAACAAAACCTGTTTACATCTTAAAATAAAGTCTGCTTTAGTTAGTATGAATACGGATGTTAATTGTTTTATTAAGATATTATGGTCTGTACCTACGTAATCTTGTATCTCCAATGAGGCTTTTTTAAACGGATTATTCTTCTCACACAGGTACCACAATCCAGGAGTACGACGAATTGTAACACTCGGGATGTCCCAGTCAAAAACCCGTCTTTGAACTTGCATTGATATTAATCAGAAGAAAACTGAAGAAGTTGACAATATGATAAATGCACTGTCTGCTTAATAGAGCGGAGCACTAAATAAAATAAAATGTTCAGGAACCTTCTTTATACATTTTTAATACACGACCGGAGAACATGATCAGTAGATTTTTTTAACTCTTTCGGAATTCTATATATATTAAAGAAAGTCGTGTTAGTTACACTGTTTATAACTCCAGAACGGCGGAACCAATTTGGCTGTAAATTCGAGGGAAGGTAGCTTAGGACAAAGATACTTTTTACAAAGGATTTTTATTTTTACCTAGTTAAACCGCGGGGTTTAGCTAGTTAACATGTTTGTTGTAGGAGGGCTGTCATAAGTCCCGGGCAATATCTCGGAGAGGTCCGCATGTCTCAATATAACATGTTCTCGGACCTTCTTATTTAAGGCGTAGTAATATACACTATGTGGTTTCATTCTTTACTATTCCGATTCATTGCCCCACCACAAACTTCCTAAGAGGAAACGGCCTATTGTCAAATAGGAGTATTTTTACATCGGAAATATTATACGTAGGGGTTCGAACCCACAGCCTATTTGAAACCTTGTCCATGTGACGTTCCCCTCACTTCTTGAACGAATGTGAACTTGTCAGATTACAATATTTATATGTCAATAACACTATTGACTATATTATAAATAGTAAAATATGATATATATAATTATCCTCGCTTTTACCACTGATAATTTGATACTTTAAATTAAATTGATACTTTATCCCTTATTATGTTGTCATCATTGTTTATTTTAATTATTTAAATTAACGAAATTGTTATTGTAAAAATATTTGCATGTAATGTAAAAATTGTTTTCTGAATAAACAAATGAAATTAACTATTACGAATTTAAATCAAATAGACATTGAAAAGTATACTTCAAGTGAATAGTCACACACTCACACACACACACACACACACACACACACACACACACACACACACATACACACGTACGCACGCACGCACACACACACATGCAAGCGATGTATCTTCATTTCAGTAATGTTTTATGGTGTTTATTATCAAGTTGTGTTAAATGTGGAGGAGGAGTCTTCTACTACAGGCATTAGTTTAAAAGAAGATTCTGAATACTATGGTTTGTAAACAAATTATTTAACACAATATTATTATTTTTATAGTCTAAAACAGTGACGTCATTAGTAACCATTTAGTACATGTTTCATACAAAATTATCATTTTGAAAGATGTTAAAAATAAATTAATTTGACTAGGGTGTGGACTACCCTATTGTAGCAATTTATCTCTGTATATAAAAATGCATCCCTATTTCTCTTGATCCATTAATTGTTCCTTTATTGGATAGCCTATTTATCGGCTATAATTATAGACTATTTAACTTGTCGCTACGGTCAATTGGAACCGAGTATGAACAGGAAATATCGCGAAAACGAGAAACATTTATTTCATTTGAAGAGAGCCAAAGAGCTGACGAAGTTGCAAGGTTCAGCTAGTCATAACATAAAAATCTATTCGTTGATAAATTTCTTGAGCCCTTTCGAAGTAATCAACTTGTCTTTAAGACTTCTTTACGAACTTATCATGGAGAGAAACCAAGAAAAAAAGTGAACCAAGTCGATACTTACTCGGCAATTTTATTCCTATGTCAATACAAAGTNCACACACACACACACACACACACACACACACACACACACACGCGCATGCACGCACGCACACACACACACAAACATGCAAGCGATGTATCTTCATTTCAGTAATGTTTTATGGTGTTAATTATCAAACTGTGTTAAATTTGGAGGAGTAGAGTCTTCTACTACAGGCATTAGTTTAAAAGAAGATTCTGAACACTATGGTTTGTAAACAAATTATTTAACACAATATTATTATTTTTATAGTCTAAAATAGTGACGTCATTAGTCACCATTTAGTACATGTTTCATACAAAATTATCATTTTGAAAGATGTTAAAAATAAATTAATTTGACTAGGGTGTGGACTACCCTATTGTAGCAATTTATCTCTGTATATAAAAATGTTCCATTAATTCTTTCTTTATTAGATAGCCTATTTATCGGCTATATTTATAGACTATTTAACTTGTCGCTGCGATCAAATGGAACCGAGTATGAACAGGAAATATCTCGAAAACGAGAAACATTTATTTCCTTTGAAGAGAGCCAAAGAGCTGACGAAGTTACAAGATTCAGCTAGTCATAGCATAAAAATCTATTGGATGATAAATTTCTTAAGCCCTTTCGAAGTAATCAACTTGTCTTTAAGACTTCTTTACGAACTTATCATGGAGAGAAACCAAGAAAAAAAGTGAACCAAGTCGATACTTACTCGGCAATTTTATTCCTATGTCAGTACAAAGTGTCACTCTGACCATTCAGCACAGGAAATCAAACCTTAACTCTTACGAATATGGTGAAGTATTGCGTGTTGGGTCACAAGTGCGGCCCAGTGTCCGGCTGTAGCTACTTTCGATATGTGAATCAAGGCCGAACGGTAGAAATTTAAATGAGTGTGTATACAGGACTTTTTATTAAGCTTTACATTATATTTCATCGTATTTCAAACACTTTACGACATATTTGTAAACATATGTATTCCGAATAAGAATAGATTAATGGGTGAAAGATGATTATGTATAACGGTACAGCTAATAAATTTGGAATAGGCCTATTAGAATAACTAAATGGAATGTATAACACGAAGCATATGCAGAGAATTTAAAATTAATTAGAATCTATATGGTGACATTCGCCTTCTTACTGATGTGACACATTATTCATTAAAATTGATTCAGTAGTTTAGATACTACGGTGGAACATACAAACAAACATAGATTATCAAAACTATTAACCTACTTATCAACTGGTATCTATGGAAAGGAACACTTAAACATCTTTATGAGCAGAGAACCTTAACTTCATCTATTCTTAAAAGTCCAACAACAAGCTTCTCAAGAACATTTACTGTTTTATTCAAACCAACTTGATAAAAATCATAGAAATCTTATTCCACTAACATCATATATAGTAAGGTTTGTGAGGTCGTATGTGTGTTCCTTTTTCGAGGAAATACTATTAAAAGATGAAACTTTACAATGATATAGTTTAGACATCAGAATAGTCGATAGGATATACTAACTACCTACTATTAGTAGGTTTTTAAAGTTGACATATTTTTAAGTAATTAAGTAATTTTAAAGGTAGTAGAGCCACACTGATTTCAGTACAAATGAGCCGGCTCGACCGGGGTGGTACTACTCTTTTTATTTCCCCCGTGCGGAAATCCCCTCGAATACCACCTCCTGGTGGCATGTCGGACACGAACCGACTAAAACCGCACGCCGTCTCTGGTACTAGGAGCCGGGGAACCAGGTACACCCTAGGAAGGAAAACCCTGGAACCCCGACGTAACTCGGGCCACCTATGGTTTCTAGACGGCCCCCTCCTGTGTGGAATCCCCGATGTTTCCGTTAATGCCCCAATAGCACCCCCCACCCGAGCCTGCTTCTGTTAGGGCGACAAATGGTCACATCTGTCAGAAGTGGTACTACCCTCGCACAGAAGATCAGCGTAAAATGACAGCGTTCGTGCTGTCGTGTTTCGTTTCGTTGGTGAGTGTGAGACCGGAGGCCCAGTGATACAGTAGCATCCTTAAATAAGTGAATAAATGATTTTGGATTTGAATTTGAATATGTCCAGCAGTTAACTATCAAAGGCTGTTTGAGATTATTATTATTACTCCACCACTATATACTACTCCACCATAACGCTAAGCCTAATGCTTTGATGACTCCGTGTACACACAGCCTTCGAATGTGGCTTCTAATATTTCTATTTTTAAATAATTCTAATTTGTGTTTAAACTATTTTTAGTGACTTTTTTTACTATTTTTATTTTATTTTTTTATTACATTTAAATCTTTCTCATAAAGTGTGACAAAAATCTGGCAGAATTTTAAAAGTGATTCTTTTATAGAGATCATATACATTAAAAGCAGTTTTTTTTTCTTATTACATTAATAGACTACACTAGTTTAAAGGAAGTCATATTTCTAAAAGTATCTATAAACAACTTTCAATTTCTGTTTCAATTGCACTTACATTAATTCTTACAAGATCTAAAGATTAACTGTGTCGGTTGCGTGTACGCTATGAACATATTCTTATTTTCTTTACTGGTCACACCTGTTAATTTGTCTCACTTTTTCATCGGTAAACTATCAAAGCAGTAGATATTTAAAATAGTTTTATTGGAGAAGTATTTAAAGCTCAGGAAAGGTTACAAGAGTAAGCACATGTACAACTATTAACAAAATAATTTACTGCAATGTTGTCATTCATTGGCAACAAATATTGTACAAGTCATACATCAATATAACAAGTGTTAAGTAAATTATTACAGGAACAATTTTAAACTCAAGACGTTTAACATGATTATGTCTTAATTGTGTGCATTAATTAAGTATAGACGATGTGACAGTAAAACTCGTCCATAGTTATTGTTTGCCAAACGGAACAGAACACGCACCACTTGGTAGAAAGCAGAGCACTGACCTCATTGCACCAACTTCATTAACCGCCTACTGATCCATTCAGTGTACTCCGAACATTTAGTATTGTTTACCTTTCCAAATCTAAATATAAAATAAGTATAAAACTTAATATGATAAAGTTTTACACTGAGAAGAAACGAACGGGGAAGAAATACGGTTTTAAAATACGGATTACCACCATACCTTTTCATCCCGTGAATGTCGTAAAAGCTGACTAGAGAGCATTCTACGTAAGATACGACCAAGTCGACGTAAACTCTTGATATAGTAGGTCAAAACTTATTTTATTGAAGTAGCCTTTTTGACATTTTTTACCGTGGGAGAGCCACGCTTCGACATGAATGGGCCGGTTCAACCGGAGTGGTACCATGGCCTCACAGAAACCCTCCCCCTATCCCACTCCCCATCCCCCAAAAGCCGACATCGTACATGTGACGCCTCTGGTGTTGCGGATGTCCATGGGCGGCGGTAATCGTTTACCATTAGGCGGTATGTTTGATCAATTGCCCCTAAATTAAATTTAATGATAGGCTACGCCCTGCAGTGGCCTGCTACAGGTTGTTCATTACTTGTCATTACACACATGAAGGTATGGGGATATTTAAAAGTTAACTTCTCTTTGAAGTGATGCGGTCCTGCATAGTTTACAGTATATTGTTGATCCGTCACCAGACGGTGAATTTATAAATATTTAAATACTGCTTTTATTTTGTTTAACACGACACAGACTTTGCAATGCCTATTTCTAATTTAGAAATAACTTAAAAGTGTCATGACTACAGATTAAATATCCTAATAAGTTCAAACTCATCATTGCCTAGTAGATCTAAAAACAACAAAAATAATGGAAACACCAGCTATTATAATGTGACAAAGAAACTTATATACTCACAGCCAATAAATCGAAATACAACAATCTATCCGTTATACTAAACCTGGTGTCCTTATGAGGCCATCGACTCCACGTAGAGGGGTACTTAATACTGTTACAATTCAGTCACACCTCTATCAAGGCCGAAATAAAACCTCCGAACACTTTCAAGGCAGTTCGATGTAACAAGATAATTGGTCAGACCGAATTAGTCGATTCAAGTTTAAACTGGGTCTTATTTCAATAAATGGGTGCACGCTGTCGAAGGTTAAACTTAGCTCAACTTTAGTTAAGTAATAGCTAAAGGTATAAAGAGCAAAATGTTTTATATTTCTTAGACTTGATGAATCAAAGTGATAGGGTGCGCTGCCAAAGTTTAATATACCTAATACGATCGCCAAAACTTTCTTTAGGCGATGCTCGATTAATATTTTGTAATATTGTGTAATCCCACTAAAAATAAGAATTTGCTAAATTAGTTTATTCATATGAAGTAAGCATAATAAAAACATCGAATTGAAAATCTTCTTATTTTTTAAATTGATCAAAAATTTAAAAAAGTTTCAAGTAATTTATTTTTCGTTGATGAATGCGAAATCTTAGGCACAATGATGCAAAAGCATCTCAACAGCGGTAGTGTGGTCACCATGCTGCATTTTTACATTGTCTGCATTCGCAATGAGTATAGTGACCACATCTCGTGGCTTTTTCTTATACTTTCCATCAAACAGAGAAGAGTCACTTTTGCAGGCTTATATATAAAACAAAACAACATCATATCTCTTTCACAAGCCCACATAAGCTTTAATTATATACAAAAAATGCTATCAAAGCACAATAAAACATATTCGGAACATACACAACTGCCGAATTCTCATCAATTCTAGGTTAAGTACTGAAATAACTGTAATTTTATAATGTTGGCTGCCGTATCTGGTACATTAAGTTGACATTAAGTTACGTACATACATTTAGTTTCACAAAGCGATTAGCAATACAGGAAGGAAGTTTACATATATTTAATATAGGCTTCTTGAGTCTCGGGAAGACGAGAATGTGATTACACTTTCGAGATTAGCACTTGATTAGTTCAGTTGATGATCTGTGATCTGATAAGTAGGGAACAAAATGATAAATCTTGTAGGTGAATGGATGCTTGATGTAACTGGGGTGGAACTGATGATGAAGCAACTATTGACTTTAGAAGAAGTGCAAGTAATACTAGTGGATGAATACTTGAGAAGCAACAGTTTATTCTGATATAAGCATGTGATGAATAGAGATGATTAAAATGTAGCGAAGACTGTTTTATGTATTGTTGAACGTTATGAAAGTGAAGAACTTGGACTGACCTCAAAAATATTTTGGAAAAGAATGAAATCAATGATGATCATGTATGTGAATCAAATGTACGTTTAAAATAAATTAATTTATATTGAATAAAAATTTTGTAATTGAGTGCTATAGTTAGGTCCTTTCAGCGATTCGAATAAGCGTTCCATTTATTTGTACACAGATTCGTATATTCCTTTAAATTTAGTATATCAGGCTTATTATACAGATACATAAAAATATATCCAAATATAAAAATTATTACATCAAAACTGCAATATTGTGGTAATATATTATAATAATGAATTGCTAAATTTTATTATGTCAAAGGCGCATATTTCTTTCTTATTTTGTAATAACTATAGGTCAAGAAACTGCCATCTATAGACATTAGGCTTTCAACATCTGGTATTATTCATGGATTGGCAACCCTCAAATGTAAGGCTTTGTGAAACTAAATTTGAACACTATAAAAGAAGAAACGCTTTCAAAATGTTGAAATCCATACTAAGCGTAAACTAATTAGCTTAGCTTATTTTTTCAAATAACATTTTATGTGTTAATAATATGTTATTATTATAAATCAATAAAAGACTTAGGTGTGGAGAAATTCATTGACCTGAATATCTTCACATCCATATGACAAACAGGGATCTGGGAAAGGCATAGTTATATGTAACTTTTAATATATAGGGCTTATGTTACACATCGCAGCTATTATTATGCATTTATTGATACCTTAATTGTTAACTACATGTAATAATTTCAACACGACAGGGCCGGCTTAACCGGGGCGGTACTATCCTCGCACAGAAGATCAACGTAAAATGACAGTGTTCGTGCCGTCGTGTTTTGTTAGTGAGTGCGACACCGGAGGCCCAATGATGCTGAAGCATCTCTAGGCCTCCTTGGTGTGGGTCACCATGCTGCATTGTTGCATTATCTACATTCGCAATGAGTATGGTGACTACCACCCTTGGATTCTGTAGTGTGGACACTACGGTGAAACAAACAAGCATAGACTGCCAAAACGATTACCCTTCCTTTTAAATTCATTAGTCGGGTAACAAAAACAAAATGTTTTTCATTGCATCACGAAACAGGAAGTCATAATGAATACAATAACGTCAATAATGTTACAATTATTGCACATTGCACCAATATAGTCAAATAACATCATCGCATTACGTTACCTAATTATATAATCACGACAGCTGCCATGTATGGTAAGCAGAATTTCTAATGTCAACGACAACGATTTCTACTGATTTCCTGCCGAGATAGTCTTTCCTTTTCACTGGTTTTTATAGGAACTAGATTCGTGTAGTTTCCTTAACATGCTACATATCAGATCACTATATTAAAATTTAAATATAACTAATGTATTCAAGCAAGATTTAGGGTTGATTACATTCCTATTGAGCATTGCATTTAGGTGGCGAAGAGAACAAGAATTTAAGACTTATATAAGCAATGGTTTTTCATGGAAACAGCCACTTACAGGAAAGTCAGTGAACCCGGTATTAAACAACAAAGAAAATGGTTTAACTATGTTCTGGTTAGCAGATACTTTTCCAGATGATCCTGAACTTAATCGATTCTGGAAAAAATACTAAAGATATCCTGGAAGTCGATTTCTGACTGTAGTTCATTACGTTTATTATATTGGCTAGTATAACTTGACATCTTAGTTAGCTTTGAATCTAAATAAACTCTTTACTTTCTGTTACAGGACAAGATACACACTGAAGTATAGGTTGAGCGACATAGTCAAAATTGTGGAAAATCTCCGTAAATAAATTTCAAAAAAATCGTTTCATACTTCAATGTAGTTCTATTATAGTTAATTTTTAGATTGATTCATATATATAAGTATTTTTAAACTTTATCTGTCTGAACTTCTACGTGTTCAATTTCAAGTTCCTGTTTGTGCATCTTTGCATAAAAATGAGTACAAAAAATTCACTTCCAATGTAATATTTACATTACAATAAAAACATGAGATTAAAATTTTGTTTTCACAAAAATATTATACTGAGTTATTCTGTGATATAAATATAATAATATAATTTAATATCTATAATACTAACACTAGGTTTAATCATTCTGTAACTAACAAATATGGATGTATAATAAGTCCGAAATAAATTATTTTAATTGAAATAATTTGAATTGAAACAAATAAAGTTTCCTATTACACAGAACTTAGAAACTAATGTCACATTATATTATCCATTATCACCAAAAACTTGTAACAACGTTATTTGACCTTAAAAGCTTTACATAAAGATGGACAAAAAATGGTCAGATTCAGTTTTGAGTCAGTACATTCGCGTTGAGAGCTCTAGAATTATTTCTAAACTTGTTGTATAGTTGCGGCATTAGTTGAAGAAGTAATATCTTTTTAAATACTTTCAGACATATAACACACCACGCTATTTAGTCCCAAGCTAAACTGAACTTTATTATGGTTCTAAACAACTGATAAAATTGTAAATACGTTCATATTATACATAGAAAACATTGAAACTACGAAACAAATATTTGCAGATGAGACAAACATTTGGTTCGACCCGGGAATCGAGCCCAAAACCTCAAGCACAGCAGTCGCATACGCTACTACTACGCCACTGAAGCAGCCAAATTATAATTTGAAGCGTTTGTATGTTTGAAAATGCATGATTTTTAATTTAAATAATACAGTTAAACTTAATTAATTTTAATCATTCTTTATCCAATAACTCGGTTAAGGTCACTCTAAAAGGCGTCTTCAAACATAACAAGCTTACAAATCACGACCAATAGCAAAATATTTTATAAGTTTAAGAATAAGACGTTAACTAAGAAAATCTGTCATAAACAAAAGTATGTTAACAGGTCTGCGTAAAAGCATGAAATCAGTATTTCACAGTAAATATCACGGAACTGGAGTGCGAAAAATATCAATGGAAAATAATTGATTTTGTACAAACATTAAGCCAGTTAAGACTGACCTAGTGACCTTCTCAATCAAAGGACGGATGCAAGAGTGGATTGTTCTGGTCTATCCAAAATGTTCTTTTTCTTGAACCTAGTTTTTTTGAATTGGTGGCAAACGAGCAGACGTATCACCCGATGGTAAGCAATTGCCGCCGCCCATGGACACCCGCAACACCAGAGGCGTCACAAGTGCGTTGCCGGCCTTGGGGGATGGGGATGACGGTAATTGTTGGATTATGGGGCCCCGGTATCCTCACTCACTCGGTGAAACACAGCGCAGGCGCTGTTTCTGACTGGTCTTCCGTGAGGCCGTGGTATCACTCCGGTCGAGCCGGCCCATGCATGCCGAAGCGTGGCTCTCCCACGGTTGAGCTGTTCTAGCTTTTCTCTTACTAATAAACTGCGACTCTTTTACTTTTACATAGATCAAAATAAATAAACACCACTACCCATTTTTCCTCAAAATATATTACTTCCGATTACTTTTTTAAATTAGGGCAATAACTTAGAATACGTAAGATTAATTGCGTCGGTGATTGGTTCTTTAAATTTAATACTTTCTCTACGTGACCAATATTGTATAACAGAAGACTCAATGGACGTTAAAAGCAATTAATTAAATTTTTATTACATATTTTTGTAGTATTATATATGTGTGTAGTTTTGTGTATATATTTTATTATATATATATATATATACAAAAAAATAATTTAGAAGAAACATTACTTACTTACTACTTACACTGTTTTTATAAAAGTAGCAACTAAGAACGATACCATCTAACTACTCATTATACGTCAAAAGCTATAAAATTTTATGTATCCATAGTAGTTCATAATCCTACTAATATTATAAACGCGAAAGTTTTTATGTTGTATTAATATAGTTCATACATCATATCATCATCAACAACATATAGGCTACTATTTGCCGCGATAACCGACATATACGCGGGTGGAGTCGCGGGCATTAACTAGTAATTCTATAAATTCGTAACTCTGTCTGTCTATTACGCTTTAAGAGATAAACCGCTGCACCGATTTCAATGGAATTCGGCATAAATATACTTTGATTCTTGAAAAAGAGCATAGGTTACGCGATAACCGAAAATACTTATAAAAATAATATACAACACAACTTCTGAACATCAATTGTATCCGAAAAACATAACACCCGCTCTTGAATACATAAAATAAAGATAAAGATAATTTATTTAAAACCAGAAAACAAAAACTTAAAGTTATACATCGTCATCATCAATCATCAACAACCCATAATGTCACACTGCTGGGCTCGGGGCTCCTCTCAGGAGAGGGTTAAGGCCATACGTCCCCACGCTGGCCCAGTGCGGGTTGGGGACTGGCAAGAGTACGTTGTGACTACGCATCTTGCCGTTGGATGTTTTTAAGCCGCCCGAAGGCCTCCAACTAAGCTTGACGACTGTTATTGTATGATAACAACCGGGACCTACTGCTTAATGTGACCTCCGAATCACGGAGTTATACATACAAAAATAAAACCACAAATATTTCGAACACAAGTTTAGTTGAACACTGGCACCCATGCTAAGATTTAACTTGGGTTATGGGTTAAAAACAGTTACTTTTTTTTGTTACTTATAGTATTTTACCACAGAATATAATGGCTGAACGGAAAATAAGTAATATTAATATATTAAGTTATTACTTAAGAGCCCTTATGTTATAATATAGTGTTATATAATAGAAAGCTATTTATTTCTCACACTGAAACAACACTTAGAGTTTCCCAACCTGTGGGAAAACACTTTCTCTTATAAGCACTTGATATTCATTAATTATTTTTAATTAAAAATTGTTGTAAACAAATGTCAGTTAATTTCGTTCCCACTGATGTTCAAAAGTAGTAATTTTATTATATAATAGAATAGAATGTTCAAAAGTATTTTTAATTATTTTAATAGCAAAATATGTTCAGTATGCCTATATCATGGATGATGAATGCAAGTGTACGTATGTAAATAAACACGTAATAGTTTATCTATCTGTTACTCTTTACGGCTAAAATACTGAAGCGATTCGATGGAAATTCGCATGAAGAGACCTATATACACGCGGAACGAGGAAGCAAAAACGTAGAAAATACGACCTTGAATTCAAAATATATAAGTCCATACCACAAATACTAATCCTATTTGTCCGTCTAGTATCCATAACACAAGTTCTGCTTAGTTGGGACTAGATGGCGTATGTGTTAGATGTCCAAATATATTTATTTTAGCAAAGAGTAACACGGTGGGGAGTAGTTATATGCAGGTGTTCCCGTCTTTTTTGATGGGATAGAGGGCAAACGAGCAGACGTATCGGCTGATCATAGGCGATTACCTCTGTCGAAGCACAAGCCCAAATGTGCATATACGTTACACGGTTACGACATAGGAAAAAATTATGTGTGCGTGAAATTCTTAATGTTTCGTTGTAATTGTTATGTTAGACGATTGTTTTTGTATCTGAATCTAAAATGTGTATGCGTAAAGATTTCTCTCTGCAAAAAATGCCAGACTGTTTCCCCCCTCCTCTTTCCCTTCCTTCGGTGGCCGTGTTGCTTTATATGTTTCAGAATCCACACCTTAAAGATCGACCAACGATAAGTGACCTCCCAAACCATTACACCATCTATATCCATTGCATGTAGATATATAGTTATATTATTAGGCACACATTAAAATATTTCATGATTTTTACAATGAAAAATATTCAGCCAAGGCCTTAATTAATTGATTCCAATTACACGATTATAAACCTTCCGTGTATCTACATATAGAACAATTTAATAGGTATGTAAACGACCTTATCGCTGAAAGTAATATTTCAAATAAAATATATATGTTTTGTTTGCAGAGTACCTAAGCTAAGACAGTTCGTTGTTTAAATGTGTTGCGTAAAAGTTTAGTTTTGACAGCGAGCAATTACATTCTTACTCTACAAAGGAAATACTCAATTTGTGTTAACAAATTGGTGGAATGCGGTTTTAGTGTTAGTGATACAATTCCTTTTGTTGAAATCTTTTCAAAGAAAATATGAAACAAATTTTCTACGTACAAACTTTGAAAACATACGGTTCATCAAAATGTCATAGGGGGAACCTTTAAAGGAAGTTTCACAGACTTCAATGTGACTACATTATGATGAACCAGCATCTGCCTGTAGCTCCGCCTGCATGTTTGTCAGTTATCGCGGTAAATAGAAGAAGAACAATCATAATTTAATGAGAACTTCCTTTTTATACCTGTGAGGTTCACAAACCCCTTTGATATTTTTTAAAATGAACGTATTCAATCAAGTGGCTGAAGTCGTGACCGTTTTTCATTACTAGATATTATAACTACAAGACAACAACTAAATTTAACAGTATTGTATCGTAATAACTTCAAACTAATTTAGTTTTCACTAAATCCAACAAAATGAATCATTACAGAAATTTTGAAAGCATAATAAATTGTTAATAAAAGATGTTTTCTTGCTGGTTCATCTGTTTTATTTGTGTTCATCAATTGTGTAAAGGAATTCAATTATTTGTAACTGCTACAAAACAAGTCACGTTGGTCTTTCAAAATAAAAGAAAATTCTTGATTGAAATACTTTGAATGAAATTAAATGAAACTTCACTTAGTTCAGCTTCGAAATAAAGCCACGGGTACTTTACAACTGACAGTGGAATGGGCTTCATGAAGATGGCGCACCTCTTGGTATACTATTTTTTTATTTTATTTTTATGTAATAACGGGCAAACGAGCAGACGTATCGCCTGATGGTAAACGATTACCGTTGCCCATGGACACCCGTAACACTAGAGGTGTCACAAGTGCGTTGCCGGCCTTTGGGGGATGGGGACGGGGATAGGGGGAGGGATTGAGGTGGGGGCCTCCGGTTTTTTGTGAGGCCGTGGTATCACTCCGGTCGAGTCGGCCCATTCATGCCGAAGCGTGGCTCTCCCACGGTTGAAACGGAAACCTTTATATTCCACTACTGAATATACGCCTCTTCTATAATAAACAAACAAATATATTCAAATGCACTTGAAGGACATTTGTGCTCTGTCTAGATGTTATTAATCTATATCATATAATTATGTATCAATAAATAAGTATGTATAACAACATTTCATCATGGGAAAGCCACGCTTTGGCATGCATGGGCCGGCTTGACTGGAGTGATATCACGGCCTCACAGAAAACCGTTGTGAAACAGCGCCTGCGCTGCGTTTCACCGAGAGAATCAGGATACCGGAGGCCCGTAATCTAACCCTTATCCTTATCTCCCTCCTCATCCTTCAAGGCGGCACTTGTAACGCCTCTTGTGTTGCGGGTGTCCATAGGCAGCGGTAATCGCTTACCATCGTTTGCCCCCTATACCATAAAAAAAGCTTAACTACCTTGGCTAGGCTTAGGCTCAATCTGATTCGGGGTTATATGACCGAGTTTGAGATGTTATTATTATTATTATTTAAGAAAATCGCTTGAATTATTGTATGAAAGCGTAACAAAATAAGAAGGATTCGTAACTTAGAGTTTAAATTACTCCAATCATATTTATTAAAACCAAATTCACACTACGATTATTGGCCTACTTCGTAGTGTGAACAACATCTAAATAATGACGAAAAGTTGTGACGCTCCATCTGCTCCGAGGCCGATGACGAAACACTACTTTCTCGAGAGAAAGTAATCGACCATCTACAACTTTTTTTTATTCTTTGATGTTTTTATCTTTTTCGGATGGCTCTGTAATAGGGTAGTAATTTGTTGTACGTGGTAGAAAGAGACGGGAGACTGTAATATTTTGATTGTTATTATGAACATAATAAGGTGTATGGCTTAAGAGATGTATTCGTTACTTTTTGTACTTTTTCTTAGTTCTCAGAATAACTACTCATATCATAGTTGGAATGAAGCTTTGAAAGAGATAAAAAAAGTGTTTTAAGTAAAAAAAGGACATTGCACTCTTTATTGATGGAATATTAGATAGGTGGTAGGTAGATACATGACCTTATAAGTTTTATAGAAAACTCAATATTCTATTGCAATGTTACTATTAATTTTAACTATGTTTCTGAAGGTGCAACAACCCTAAAGTTGAAGTTCAAGTCGGAGATCGAGGGTTCAATTACCACTCAGGACAAATAACTCTGTGATGACATGGCTTGGTTTGTGTTAGTATAATATAATATATTATATTTGACTATTATTATATTATATTTGACTTTTGACTATTTATTATATTTGACTGTCTCGGTGGCGCAGCGGTAGCGTAAGCGAGGTCTGCTGTGCTTGAGTTCTCGGGTTCGATTCCCGAGTCGGACGAAATGTTTGTATTATCTGCAGATATTTGTTTCGGAGTTTGGGTGTTTTCTATGTATAATGTGTAAGTATTTACAAAAAAAAAGTATTTATGTATTTATATCAGTTGTCTAGTACCCATAACACAAGTTCTGCTTAGTTTGGGACTAGATGGCGTTGTGTGTTAAAAGTTCAAAATATTATTACTAAAAAAATATTATTTATCTGTATTTGTGTATGCTTATCAGCAATGTGATTACAATAAAAAAGCTTTGATTAGTTTGTAATGTAAGGTGTTTCCCGCCCGTGCTTCGGAGAGCACGTTAAGCCCTTGGTACCGGTTGTGATGAACATCTATGGCCATCGTTATTGGGAAGTCAGTGCCCTCAAATATACTGACAACTAGTTCGAATTTTGGATTCAGTTCACCCTCAGGTTTGCTATGTATGGTCCGATGCTAGTCGCTCCGTGTAAAAACTGATATTCAGGTAAAACCGGTTAAACTAGTAGCCGAACCCAATCTTAGGAAAAATAAAGGCTAGGAAGGTTTGTAAAGTAAGATATATGAAGTTCTTGTTATTCGTTTTTTTATGTACGCGCTTATCAAATTGACTCTTCCTGAAGGAAAGCATGGTCAAAATCCAAAGGTAGTGGTCACCTTACTCACTGCGATTGCAGTCATTGCAACAATACAGCATGGTGACTCACACTATGGCGGCCTATTGAAATCCAATCTACATCATTAGGCCTCCGGTCTCGCACTCGCCAACCAAATTGAAGTGACACTTCAATTTTGTTGGAAATAATGGAATAGAAAATTAAGTAAAGAATTTATTTCTACATCTTATTTCATTTCAATGTGCAAATGCCATCTACTTAATACGGTCAAAGATCAATGAGTCTATCTCAATACAAGAATAATAATTAACCAACTTAAATCCTACATAACTCAGCTTGCATCTGATTATGGTGGCTAAGGAAATAACTTAATGGAACTTAAATGGCAGTCTAACTCCTTTCTCTGCATCGTTACTTAATAGTTGCTTAACTTAGGCGCAACTTAATGATAGAACGCAAGTACTTGTAGAGCTTTAACTCGCGAAATAGACAGAAAAATATCAATGGTGAACTTCTTTCTGAAAAGAGTTGTGAAGAGTAGGACAACAGGCTACCTTGTTAAGTTTATCGACTTCACAGATTCAGTTATGCCTTATAGGTAACTAAACAGGCATAGAAATACAATTTGATGTGGAAGAGCCACGCTTCGGCACGAATGGGGCAGTTCGACCAGAGTGTTACCACGGCCTGCGCTATGTTTCACCGAGTGAGAGAGAATACCCCAACTCCACCATCCCATCCCCCAAAGGCCGACTATGCACTAGTGACGCCTCAGTTGTTGCAGGTGTCCACGGACGGAGGTAATCGCTAACCATCAGGCGATATGTCTGCTCGTCTGCCCCATATTCAATAAAAAAAATCCCTAAAACTTTTAACGGTTCATCTTTAACGATATATTTTTTATTTTATTGCTTTTTAAATATGTATTTCACTTTTCTTCAGAACTTACTTAGTAACTATTATTTCGTTTTGGTTATTGTGGTCTCATGTAAGTGAAGGAGTACCCATTAGTCAATTGCTGTGTATAATTGTGTATTGTTTTTTATGTATGAGCCTGCCAAAGTGATTATACTCTACCTGATGGAAAGCATAAACAGTGTCTAAGAGTAGTGTATCTTCTGTTGGAGATTCTAATATAGGAAATAAAAACATACGCTAATAGACAATAGGGCTTAGTTATAGAATGTTATCAATAAAATTTTCAATTGATAACCCGAATAAAATTGATTAATAAAACAACTTAAAAGTATGTCAAGCTGTCACTGCTAAACAGACTACAAATACTTGAATTTATATTTAAATATGTAAGCATTTACCTGCAAGTGATTTCAATTAAACTATAAATAATTTAAAACAATTCTAACCTAATTTGAGCCAATATATTTAGTTTATAGCACAAAAAGGACATTTACAAAGAAACAAGAACCAGTTTTGATTATTATGTAAATAAATGTGAATAATTTTATACACAGCGTAAGTCTGGCAATATATTAACCTAAATACCGTTGTATCATTTAATAGTTCTTGTTTATTAGTATGGTTTAATAGATATAAATAAAATTAAAAAAAAACACTACTTCATTAACACCCCATCGTTGAACATAGGCCCTGTTTTAAGACACGAGGGGACTACCTACAAAACCATAGGTAGCCCGAGGTACATTCAGGTTCCAGGTTTTTCTTTTCTAGAATGCACCTGGTTCCCCGGCAGTTAGTACCCGAGACGGCGTGCGGTTTTCGTCGGTTCGAGCCTAACATAACCGCCAGACGGTGGTATTCGGGGGGAAATCCGCAGAGAAAAATAAAAGAAAAAGGCCCTGTCTTAAGAATGGAGTTTTTGGAGCATTATATCACGCTGGATTGAATTTGATCACTTAATCTGATATCTTGTCACCAATTACATCGTATCATGTACCTACATATATGACATACACATTCTAAGAAGAACTTTAACATACGTTTTATATACGCCTTGTAAACATAGTATACATTACTACGTATTATATTAAACTGCAAATGGCAAACACAATTTTTTAACACTCAGTCTATTGCATGTTAAAAATGTCAATAATAATAGTAATTTATTATACACCAAGAAATGACAAAGACTACTTAAAATCAGATATATAGCTAATCAGGTATCAGGATTAGCCAGCTAAAGTGGCAGTGAGCTGGCCACATTTGCCGAAGAACCGATAACCGTTGGAGAAAACGAGTTCTTGAGTGGAGACCGCGTCTCGGCAAACGTAGCGTAGGACGTCCACAGGCCAGGTGGAGCGATGATTTGCGCAAGACGGCTGGCGGGAGCTGGATGCGAGAAGCCATAGATCGAACTAAATGGCCTGAAATTGGAGAGGCCTATGTCCAGTAGTGGACTGCAATAGGCTGATGATGATGATGATGATGATGATGATGGGTGCAAGTGTCGACCTTATCGCTTGGAGGCAATCTCTTGCAGGCAACCATAGAGCTATTATTTGAAGAGTTTACAAAAAACCAACAGTAATTTTTCAATACAATGTCTCAATCACAGTCCCGCAATCAATAAAACAAGCAACTAACAGACAGAATTAGGTGAAAATTAAGTAATATTGACACGAAAATGATTGACAAATTGAGCTACGCAAGTAAATTAATGTGCATTAAATTAATGTTTGAAAAAACTAGGTAAAATCTACTGTTTTGACAATAGACCTAACAAAATGATCTAAAATATTTAATATGACTCCGTCTGTAAATGAAAATCTTTTATTTTTGAAACGTAAAGGGCAAATGAACAGGTAAATTCATCTGGTGGTAAGTGACTATCACCGCCCGAGCATGCCTACAACTCAGAAGCCGCGAGATTGTTACCCGCTGTACAACAACCGCAGGCAACGCCGCGGGCAAAGCTGTTCGTAAGAACTCATCAACCTTTGCGACTCATGCACAACACTTTTCTGAAGTACGTGACATGATCAAATGCGTGGTTTAGTATTTTTTAAAGGACATACAGACAAACATTCATTTATATATAAAGATATAAAGATAACATACTTTAAGTAACTTACTAATTATTACTAACACAATAACTTATTAACATGTTATTTTAACTTTGTGTTTGGTCCTTCGAAAAACGTTTGCTCGAAGGAGTATGTCACAACTTGCTGACATAGAGAGGTTTTACATAGATTTGGAGGTAATTTCTATGAAAAAAAGAAAAAGGAAAGCGGTTTGTAGACATTAACAAATGACGTACTATAAAGTATTCAGCCGTGGTACAATGAACTCCTCAATAACCACAAGGTCCATTGCGCCATGACAATGTCGGATGGATATTTAAGTTGTGTCTTGTGAAATATTCACGTCGATGTAATGATGGCACCGAGAATGTGTCATTGTGGTTTGTAATGTATGAATACCTTTATGCATGATGATCGCCTTGTTTATTGCAGCAAGCTTACCTGAAAATAAAAAAGAAATTTACTATATTTTTTGGGAGTTTCCTAAGAAGAAATTGATCGAAACCTAAATGAAGGATTATAGAAGTGACTTACACAGTTTACATTTATTTATAGTTAAAAAAAATTGCAAGATCCATGAAGTTTATGCGGCGCTGACAATTGATACGCCAACATCTTTTTGCCGTTTAAAAGCTTATTAGTAAGTAGATAACATTTAAAATTTGAATGATGTCCTTGTGATTTTCCTTGCAAGAGTTAAAAATTGCAGCATAAACGGCTGTATCTTTTGATTGCGTTGGTTTAGAAGTGTGATCCAGCTCCAAGCGACAGTAGATCTGAGTATTTGATATGCATTTTTGCTTTAAACCTCTACGTATTCCTGAGAAAAAGGGTCTTAACAGACAGACGAACCACAAAGTAATCCTATAAGGGCTCCGTTTTTTCCTTTCTAGATAAGGAACCCTAAAAAGAAGGCTAATTAAAAGTTTTCACATATCAACTTAGATAGAAGCCAGATCAACATAATCAAAAAATAGATGTATTCACTTTTGTTTGTAGTAAGCGAAAAAGGAGCCAGTCAGGGCTTTCCTGAGCTGGTTCCATGTATTTGTAGCTAAAGGATATAATTTTACATTATAATTATATATGTATATGTTACTATTGAATACCTACAACCTACAACCACTACTGTAGTGAAAACGTAGGTTATTTTTTCCAATCATTGAATATATATATTACGCCACATGTATCTATACTACGTATGTCTGTTTGCTTTCTTCACAAGTTGCGTATACTCTGTTAACTAAATCACGTCATGTGAATCGTTCTAATCAACAAGAACAACAACACTATATTAGTAAAGCTTTCGGATATTTATAACATAAATAAAGATGAAAGTGAAATTCCAATTATCACATCTCCGATACGTGTTGGACGAGAGAATTCGTGTTCGTCCCAAGGGCCATTTCACCGCTCGGTGGAATCCACTTTCTCGCCACACCTTAGTATAGAAGCTTCCTTGTATACCTACTACATTGCTCATGCGAAGTACTCACACAGAAATCTTGCGAAATATTTGCGGTCACCGACATATTTGAATAAGATTTATGTGTTTTTGAATATCAAAGATGACAGTAGGCGTGTTTAGAAATCTGTGGGCTTCAAGTATTCTTCACATGGCTGATCTAATGCATAATCTATTCATCAAAACTATATGTATATTTGTATAATATATGCTAAGCTATTTTATATATAAATAAGATAAGATAAGAAGATATTAAATGTTAAGTAGGATTCCGGATGCTTCAAAAAATTCTGCATTAATTGAACTCAAATTCTGACAAAAAAACAACTTGAAATATTTGATTTATCTATTTTCAGGTCAGTCTGTCTTTATTTCTTCTCAATCACAGCATAATGTGACACAGTAAAGTGTGGTAGACAGAAATATGTCAATTTCAATTTATTTAAAAGAAACGATTGTAATCTAGGAATTTTACATTTATGTTATCAAAGGATTCCCCCCCACCCTTCACCCCTTCATTAGGGTTCATCGAATTCATCCTAGTCGAGCAACCCTGAAAGATAAACGCGAATAAAGCTGTTAATCATTCGTAATATGTTAATAACTGTAGAAAGTTTATTATTCAATTATAAATCTAATATCGCGAACATTTAATTTTAATTTCAATGATCGATGAGTATCGGAATAAGGATGTCCCACCTACTTTCGTGTTGTATTCACTTAAAATACTTGGTATAAATTAAGAATACTGATACACTTGTTAAATTTCAACAATTAATTAAATACAACCTTGTATAAATAAATGTATGCCCCACTCCTCGACAGTCCTTACTTTCCCTTTGCACAACCCACTTACAAAATATCGAATACTGTATGTAGTGTATGTAATTAAATAGCATCTTACAAATCGCATACCGTTCTGCGTACGCGCAGCCAACCATGCAGACCTGTCTAGCACTACACCGTGGGAAATACGGTGACTTATCACTGTGTGGAACTGATCTGAATCAATGATTTGGTAACTATCTGGTGACAAGATACACTTTTTTCAGTTAATCTGACTTCCATGCATCTACCAAATAGTAGCGGTTGCTCGCGGCTTCGTTCACGTGATTATTTTGTGTTAGTAATTTTGAGTATAACGATCTTTCATCCCTCATTTCACCTCCTTAAGGGTTTAATTTAACAAAGAAATTGAAGACTATAAGCCCATATGCATTAGCAATAAATCCAATGTCGCGGTGAATGTCATAGCCACACATGAAATGTATACAAAGAAAACCCAGTCTCAGAATAACTATTGCTGGATCACACAGAGTGTTGTCCCGTGTAGGATTTGAATCCCCAATAGTCAGACCAGTAGAAAGCGCCATAGCGACCGCTTAATCCACTACGCCAATCTTTGCAGTCAAAATCCTTTCTTAATGTGTGCTTACTAAAAATTTCAAATTCATAGCCCCAGAGTTGAGGCTCAGTCAAAACAAGATTGTAAATGTTTAGGATTGGATAAAACTACAGGTGAATGAAATAAATATTTTCAATTTCATACAAGTAACTGAAGTTGAAGGGTCTGTTTGAATTTTTACTCTTACTGTTACGGCTCATCTTGGAAACGAGTGAATCAACTGTGAGTAGACTCTAACTGAGCATGTACCAGCATGCTAACTTGCACCACTAGGTGCAAGCAGTAATTCCGAAATACTTCAAAACTTTAATTTTACTACATAAAACCGAATTTTTAATTTACCAGACGTTTCTACATTTAATTGCACTGAACTACATAATAAACATCTTAAAATAGTTACTTTTTAATAAAAATGAATTTCACCTATTTATTAATAAGTAAGAAGAATTTTTGTACGCATTTTTAAGCAAACACACTAAGATTGAAATGTGAAATTTGGAATACATAAACTGATATGTAAAATAGGTGCAGAAAGCTAAATTCTTAAACAATTTGTGTTACAAAGTGAAAAATTATTTAAAATACGCACATAAAGATATAGAAGTCCAATATATAATCAACCTGTCATAACATAAAAGCCTATTAATTGTCAGTTCAACTTAAACTGGTCAATGAAACAAGACAAGATTTTATTTTATTTATTTTTTACAACTACTGCGCACCACTAAAGTATAAAATAATTTGAAGTGTAAAGATTTTCAAAGTAATTGAAATACTTTGATGATTACAATTGCGAAGTAAATTATAAAAGAACAAAACAAATAAAGGATATAAGAGAGTTCAGACTTTCTGGGAACTGCAAGCCACATCCCTTTCCTACCATTACCGCTTCTTACCTACCATTCTTTAAGACATACTCTCTATCTCCTCGTAATCCCTAAAATGTTGTTTAACACTAAATTATGTTAGTTCCACTTAAGCAATAAGGCGGTATTGCTTAAATGGGACTAAAGCTGTAGTCGGTAAATTTTAACCGTTGTGTATGTTGTGTGTTATGGGTGAAGCAAGAAAGATGTTGTACATACCCCTGACTACCCCCTTGGAATTATAGACAGTTTGTGTATAACCAGTTAACTATAAACAATAAAATATTTGTTCTGGCTGTTCCATAATCAATTTTTCTATTTATAATTTTTAAATTACATGGTAATAAAGGTAATGAATTGAAGTGGGCGATAAAAATTATTACGAATTACTCGGTTCGTTACAGTTTACTAGGTTAATAACAGCTTAATTATAAATAAAAATCTAACTATCGCTAAAAGTAAACTAAATCAATGCAATTGTACTGAAAGTAATGCTTTTACGCCAACTTCAGAAAAAGAGGGTATTAATACGATTGTATTTTAACGTTTATTAACCGACCGTGTCAGCAAGGGGGTAATTTTTTTCAAGTTTATGTATGAACGTAAGTTTGTATGTAAAATATATGGGAATGTATGTCCATTTCTTTGGCAAACAGCCTACAACCCAAACCACTGGACCGTTTTGACATATGATAAATACCTAATCAAAAATACATGTTCCAATCGACAACCTTGGCACTCGTAAAGTAATTATTTATTTATTAAATGACAGCAGTATTATTAAGTAGGTATCATTCCGTTTCCTTAGAATTAGGATACGGTCTTCCTAATAGAAATAAATACATTAAATGTACAATTACTAATATTATTGCTTAGTTACGTAAAGGAACCTTCGGTATCTATATTTTATTAGGTATTTGGCCGCCATTATTTGTGTCAAACTACTTAATACAAAGCTTTACTATTGAAATATTACTTTTATTATAATTTGCGAGCAAGGTCGTAGATAATTGACATTGACTTACAAAAATTCATACTATTGAAATATGATTTTAATAACTTGTGCGATTAACTAATAGTACGGCGGGAAATACTCGGAAACATTATCGGAATTTTAACAAGTATTTTCGAGTCGTGGCATTCTACAAAATGCAGTTTATAAACCAAGGCTTTTAAACACAAGAGCTAAATGCTGCATACGTCTAAGCACAATATAATTCATAATTTCTTCCTTTAATTTTTAATTTAATATCGTCAGTTATACTTCGGAATATATTTAGAATTCAATGGAAATAAAAACATGGTTATATGTTAAACAATCTAGATATGGTAAGATATTATCTTTACTAAGAGAATCAGAAGCCAAAAAGAAAACTTAAATTGATGATTAAAAAATAATCAATTATCAATATTATAAAAGTAAAATAATAATCAAAGTTTATAAAATAATATTAAATAACAACAATTCTTGGATAAATACGACCTTCAAACCTTCAAAAAAAGAGCGTACTCCCTCTTAAAAGGCTGGCAACGCACTTGTGACGCCTCTGGTGTTGCGGGTGGCCATGGGCAACGGTAATCCTTTACCATCAAGCGATACGTCTGCTCGTTTGCTCCCCTATATCATAAAGAACAACACCTTATTTCAAACACAAAAGCCTTTTAAAGGCAGTTTTCGTCCTTAAAGGTTATCTTATACATAATAACAAACTAGTCTTAAGCCTAGATTTACGTATCTACAACTTAAGTGGTCATAAAACAACATTTATAGTTGCGTTAAATTCTGACATAATTGTGTTTATAAAACGTCCAAAACGTATTTGCTTTTCGACTAAAAAAAACTGTTGAAATCTCTTAAGTAATTGTAGCGTCTGTCCAAATTAACATATTTATAAACACATTCTTATACATTAAGTGTGTGATGTAATAGTTTTTTATACTTTCGCTAGTTGTAACAACACAACTAAATTGATTTCACTGAGTGGTCACGATTCCCTCTCGTGACCACGATCGAAACGTCGGGTAAAACTAAAAAGTATATTGTTATCTGTATTATATCGATAATATTAGATTTATAGCTAAACTAGATGTGCCCTTGTGGCTTTACTCCGAATGATGTAGAAGGACTTGTTAAGTCAACTATCTGCTGATGAAAATTTCTGGAATCCGTCGTTTCTGACATTACAAACAAATATTTAACGAAGTTTTTGGTAAAGATATTGTGAAAACATTATAGTGTATTATATACAAATATTTTATTGTTTCCTATTTGCATGTAATATAAGTAAGTATGTAAGTCATAGTATAGAACTTAAGAATTTATCTTAAACTAGCTGATACCGCAAACGTTGTTTTGCCATATACAAAAAATTGACAAAAAAGTTTTAAATAAAATATTTAGGGGTGGGTCACTCTTACCATTCAGACCTACCCGATAGGCACACAAAATTTCATTAAAATCGGTCCAGCCGTTTCGAGGGAGTTTGGTAACAAACACCGCGGCAAGAGAATTTTATATATTAGATTTTAAACTCGTTTTTAAATGACAAGAAATACACCCCTAAGTCCATTCTGTGCTTGAACTTTCAAAAGTGAATTCAAAAATTAAAATGATCATAATTAATTCAATATTATCAGTCAACGATCAAATTAGTTTTTTATAACTAAAGCCATTGCTTAAGAGAAGGGACGACGAAAGTGTTAGTAATATGTATGCTCATTATATATTCTAATAAGAAAACCTTATAATAGTCATACAGAGTGTTACAGAATTGTGTGGTCATATTTCAAGGTCGTAGAGTACACAGCGAAAGAGGTAATAAGCTAACAGTTTTGGGGAAAATTTATGATTGTTATTGCGAAAATCTTACTTTGATTGAGACAAATTCAAATTTATCTAATAAAGCTAACCTATACTAATGTCATAAATTCGTTAGAAGCTTTGTCCGTCTTTCTGTTTGTTACACTTCACAGCCAAACTGATGTATCGATTTCAATGAAATTTGTCATGAGGACATTTTGATTCTTAAGTAATTGGCTCTTACTGCGGACTCTTCACCACGTTAATCAACATACGCGTACACGCAGGCGAAAGCTAATCATTCATGAGAGACAAGACGAAGACAAATAAAACTATAAGTATATATAACATGTATAGATCAGTCATACAAAGTATTACAGAACTGTGTGGTCATGATTTTAATGAGCTAATTATTACTAAAATAAAAATCACAAATGATACATATCTAAAACTTAACAGTGTATTTGTACAAGTGTGTTTTTATTCCAAAGTATTTTCTATTTCTTTTTTTTAAATATATTGTGACACACACACTCATAAAACATCAACACATATGTGTAACCCCCTGTATACGTGTATATTACATCTTAAACAATAAAAATATTAGGTAACCACACGAATATATTAGTCACGCTTTTTCTCTCTACTTTTAATAGAAATTTCTTACTAATGGTAGATACTATATCGCTTGTTATGATAATAATTATGAAAATTTAAAAAAGGATTAATTAAATCATGAAAAAAAGTATAACTAATAACTTAGCAAGCTTACCAAATAATATGTAAAAATTGATTTAATAAAATAGAAACGTAATAATTTTTTTTTTAACTTGACAGTCGTTTGTAGAGAAATGTGTTTTGTAATTGAAGGTAAGAATAATATATTATACTCATGTTGTTTTAATGTCGGGGCATAGGAACACCTAATGAAAAGTGACGCTTACGACAGTTTTGATGTGTGTATAACAAAACTCTTAAATATATTAGGTATATTTTGAAAATTCAATATTATAACGAGATATCAATCAACGCCTATGAACGGACCTGTTGTTCTATAGGTAGCTGACCCTGCCTGCTAAGCTAGAGGCCGTGGATTTTATTTTCACTCAAGACATATATTATGTTATTGTATTTTGTTTTATTAATTACTGGTTTAAGATTAGACCACTTAGCGTGTAGGTACAATTTAAAAATATTAATGAATTTCAACCTCTGTACAGCAGCGTTATACGAGACAAGGAAAATATGACATTGAAAATAAATATAATCAAAAGATAGACAAAAGCGGAAAATATAGCCATGGCTGGTATGCAGTTAACTACAATTACATTACAACCAATAATCAAATTAGAATAACAAAACCGGTATGCCAATCGTTTCTACTTATAATAACTTCCTATTTAATGTTTCAAATACTTTGTAACCTTCAAAGCGACCTTCGCAAAGAAAATATATTCGATTAATACACAGTAAAATTAACTTTTTGTCGCATGTTTGTTTGCACTTCCCGATTGCCTTCAGATAGTGGTTGAAAATTGAAAGTGGATTAAAAATTTTATGAACGTAATGATCTTTGACTACACGGTTGGCCTAGTGGTTTCAGTGGTCGCCACACCGCTTCCTACTGCGTCAAGTGTTGTAAGTTCAAATCCTACATAGGACAATACTTTGTGTAATCCATAAATTATTGTTCTAAGTCTGGGTGTACTTTGTGTCCGTTTCATGTATGTTTGTAAAGAAACCCGTGTCACAGGAATGTATATATCGAACGCGCGAGTTGTCTTTAAAAAAAAAAAAGAAAGATCTATACATGAAATAATTTGATTTGACTGAATAATTCCTCAACGCAAAACCTCAAGTAAAATACTTTAGCTGCAGACTTGAAATTTTGACATGCTGATGTTTCTATTTTGTAAGAACTTAAAGCTAGAATACAAAAGAAGTTTTTTTTTATTTCACACCTAAGGGGGTGTAATAAAGGATAAAAGCAAGAAATAAACACGCGAACAAAGCCTTAGTCTCAATAGTATATGCGGCTAAGTTACCTAAGTTGTTTATATATGTTCTTGAGGCCATAGTTTGTTATCAGTTCCAAATTAAGATTTTATATTATATATTTAATGGTACCTGTTGAGCTTAATTGCAGGTCTGAGCTACGAGTACCTTATATTTTATTTCTATGTTAATATAGTTAATATCATCATGTTCTTACTAAGTAGATAATTGTAACTGGTACAAAAAATGTAGAGCGTTCCTCATATGAAAAAAGAATGCTGACTACCTGATCAGTGATTGAAATTAGCGAGTTTTTTTTCTCTACGGACGTAATAAAAAAATTACGGTATATGTCGAGCAAGAGATATTTAGAATTTCATTACAAAAAACATGAAATGACAAACGTACTACAAATAGTAGCAAAAAGGTGTGTACTACTTTATGAATATTTATAATAAATATAATATTGTTTATACTATTTAAAGGGTAATTATACTCCTAATAGATATTGATCTGAGAAGATCGTTTATTGTTTTATCGAAAGACCTCAAGTCATCTCATCCACATATTTTATAAATTTTTTATTATTATTTTCGTCACGACGAAGATTTGAACTTGACTTTAAACACTTGAGATTGGCAGAAATAACTGATTGGCTGGTTACCATTTCATCAAAAGAAGAAGAGCTTTGATCTCTGTGACACTAATATCGTTTAAGTAGGTACGAGGTACAATATATAAACTTTGTACTTGCAGCTCTTGCTCGCGTCTCCATCAGCTTTTATGTCGGTTATTTTGGTAAAGAGTTCTCTACATCCTTCCTCAAGAATCAAAGTTTCTCCATTCCAAGTTCTGTGGATATATCATATCATAATATTATATATATCGTATTGAGTTTCAAAAAAATCATTGATAGTACAGAAAAGTTTCCCTTTAAATGTTATATTATAAAAAATCCACGACAGCATATATCCTTGGTTGAACTAGTTGTCCGTATATTTGAGGGCATTGAATTCCCAATAACGATTGCCATAGATATCCATGACAAACGGAATCTACGGCTTAACGTGCTCTCCGAGGCATGGGCGGTAAACACAGCCATACCGCTCCAGGCTGCTATTAAGAATTTCTTGTAAGAAAAATCCAAAAGCAGTCTGACCCGTGAATCGAACAAGGGACCTCTTGATCTGCAGCCGCTTACGCTTACCACTAGACCAACGAGGCAGTCAGTATAATTTTTAGGGATGGCTCACTAAAACCTTTTTGTGGCATATTTGTTCCCTTTGTTATACAATCACGCTACGGTGAATAGAAGAACTAGACGAGGCTGCGTGGGTTAAATGAATAATTATAACAATGACTAAGCCACGGTTTAAGCACCCAATATACACTGTAACAATAAGTACAATGAGGGCACAACTTAAGTAAGAAACCTTCATGAAAACAGCCGCTAAAACTAAGAAAATAAACAATTGAATCATTAATCTCCAAGTGCTTTTACCCCAAAACTGTAAGTGACGTTAACAACTTCACAAGCATGTGAACACAATGCTACAATTGTCAAAAGTGATGCTTATTTGCTACTGTATTGTGACGTCATTTGTCATGACGCCACTTATTATATCACCACTGTGTAATTAAGCCACTTAGTACACGATTACGTACACATTTTGGGTGATTTAAAAGAATTTTGTGATTACAGAAATATTCGTTGTGAAAGTTGCAGGTATCTATTATTTCTTCATGGTATAGTGATTGTCGTATGGAAATGGAATAATCGATAGATGCGTTGTGTATGCATACTTAATGATATATAATTATTTGTCAATTTAGGTGTTTCGTCCTTGACATCAAAACGCATCGCGAAATCGTTATTTCGTTTGTGATTTCATTTTCCACGAGGAACAAGAAAATGATACAAAACATCAAATTAACTCGTCTGGTGGTCTAACGGTTAGGTATCCTGACTGGCAAGCTAGGAATGGTAGATTCCGTTCCCATCCAGGGCAAAGAATCAAATAGATACACGGTGATTTGTTCTGTCTATATATAATTTATGTATAGTATGTGCCATGGTATACTTACATACATTTGTAAAATATATGTGTTCATCAAAAAAAAAAAAAAAAAAAANCACTGCTGGGCTCGGGTCTCCTCTCAGGAGAGGGTTAAGGCCATACGTCCCCACGCTGGCCAAGTGCGGGTTGGGGACTGGCAAGAATACGTTGTGGCTACGTAAATCTTGCCGTTGGATGTTTTTAAGCCGCCCGAAGGCCTCCAACTAAGCTTCACGACTGTTATCGTATGATAAGAACCGGGACCGACTGCTTAACGTGACCTCCGAATCATGGAGACGCTCATGGTAACAGCCACCAGCGGTCACCCATCCAGGTACTGACCGCGCCATCGTTGCTTACCCTCGATGATTGTTTCTAATCACCGAGTGCAACTGGGCTATGAGCGCCTTTTGTGTTGTTATGTGATGTGTTCATCAGCAGTATGTATTCTTTTTCTAGTTGATTTTGACTAAGTTGGGATCAGAAATCGTGTCAAAAAGTGTCAAGATATATATAATACCGACGTGATATCTTTTGAAATAAAAACCTTTTAGTTTTTAGCCTTTTCCTTGGTTCCTACCAATACTTATTTATGTCCTCTGATTAATTTATCAAGAAGAGTATGAATATGATGATGATGATGTTCTCCAAGTCGATTATGGCCACAGCGGCCAGTCTCAACGGAGACCAGCTAACTACGCAGGAGATATTATAGTGCACAAGTGTGAGCGCAAACACAGGTGCACTCTGTTCCCTCACTTAACCGACACGATCAGGGAGAGATCAGGCGCAGGACCGACAGTTTTACATGCACCGGAGTGCAGGCAAGGGACAGTTGGCGTCTGAACCCTAACTTCCAAACTCCGAGCTATTATTAAGTGTTTATATAAACAGAAAAACTCAATAACACTTTTGGTCCGACCCGGGATTTGAACTCGGGACCTCTTGATTAGCAGTCGCATACTTCAACCGCTAGATCAATGAGGCAGTTATGAATATAAGAACAACATTACAGTATAAACTATTCTTGCAATGCTTCAATGGCTTTTATATAACAGTTTCTCTTAATTAAACTTGATGCGTGTTAATCCCTAATGTGTCTTGGCGAATTGAGTATCTTGTATCCTGATAAGGACAATACAGCAATTTAAATAATCTATTTATTATCCCTTTATACCTAACAAAACAATAGACTACTTCACAATTTTCTCTCGACAGATAAATATATTTTCTCCGAGTCCGCCGAGCCACTCTCACTCAACGGACCAAAAGAACAAATACGACCATGACTTTCTCTCAGTTGTTTAATGGACTGGCCGATAGATACCTGTAATTGACACCCATTTTAATTTAGATACGAAATATTTGAAATTGACACCATCCGGTGTCTTTTTGTCCATATATATAATACAGCTAGAAGGATTAAGTTGCATAATTGTGTTTATTGTGTGTTAGCCTAATCTTTTGTAAATGATATTCGTATTGATTAAAGATACTGTATATTTTTACTACGCTTGACCAGTTTCAGACTGCAAAGAGGCCCTTTTCTAGTCTTGGACCTGCAATCAATGTGTAACTGATATATGGTTACTGAAGTACCTACTTATATCACAATTAATTTAAAATAAATAAACAATATAAACATGATGTTTTTTTTTATTTCATGATATTGTGTCAAAAGGGCAATTATGAGGTTGGCAACTATTGTGGATCCTTTTTTTTGTTATGAAAATACTAGAAATTGTAAGAAATTTATATTGTATTGTCAATATATTGAAATTATTTATTTACACAGAATTAATTGACTTTTTCGCACTTATCATACTCAAATATTTAACCCCATTCTAGTTTGAAAAAATATGCATGGAAAAGGAGGCGAATCGGAAGCAAAACAAATACGTTAACATTTCTATTAAAAAAAAGTTAATTAACTCCTCAGTTGTTTGACTTATATCATCTCTGTACAGAGGTTTTTGTATGGAAAACACAAACCCAGCACCATCAAACACATATTATTCAACATAATTTTCAAGGATATTGGTATGGTACACAGATACATACCGATATCCTTACTTAAACTAAACAGAGCTAGTACAATATATTATCAGAACGCCGATAAACACTCTCAATGTCATTTTTTTTATGAAATAGGGGGCAAACGAGTAAATGGATCTACGATGATAAACGATTATAGCCGCCCATGGACAACCGCAATGCTAGAGGAAGTTTGAAGAATTTTTTTGTGACTAAATACATATTATAAAATTCATAGCTACACAAACAAATGTAAATAGACATATTCAAGCTTACGAAAATTCACATATACTGCAGATACAACATCATACTGCTTAAGTAAGGTATTTGGGACACCAACTCACTTTCTCTATTTCTTTAAACTTCTTAAATGAACGGTCTAAGTGGATTTCTCTTACTCTCTGTATCTCTATCTTCTTTTGGGCTTGCAGGGTTAGATAACTCCTGAGCAATACGGAGTGTATTTGTATTTAACACATTGGTGCCAAAAAGAAATTGCAATATATAAGGAAAATATTATACTTGGTTGTACTTGTTTGGTATGTTATCGGTTAAGCAAGCTTGACAACACAAGAAAGGAATACTAACCTCTAATCTTGATGAAGTTTTCTAATTCTAATCTTAATAACCAAATAAATAAGACAGAATATTAGTTTACTTTCAATTGTTTCTTCAGTTAACTTGATATAAGTTAAAGTTGAATTTAGCTAACTTATATTTTTCCATTGTTGTAGAGATAAGAGATACTAGAGAGTGAAATGAAATTATTTTGAAAGCTCCAAAGTTGATTCACTGAATTTTTCTGAAATTATTGTCTATAATGTGCAAATAATGCAATTGGAAATTGACTGGCCATCAAATGACCAGAAGATAGATTGTTTAGGAAATTTATAATTTTGTTTTAATTCTTCTTTACAGGACAACTCTCGCACTGGGAATCAATACTGTGTCGCATGGGACTAAACAAACACACATGTAACAAACGAAAAAAAACACCCAAACTCAGAGCAACAATTTGTGAATCACGTAAAGTGTAAGTGTATGTAGGATCTGAACCCACAACTCTCGGTATAATAGAAAGCGGCATGGCAACCGCTTAAACCACTCGATAACTTAATCACTCGGTTAGAGCATCATGATATTTCGTATTCAATTGATAGAAAATTTGCTTTGACACCAGCAAAAGGTAGTTCTTTTTTAAACTTGGCACAGAAAAAACAGGTGTTAGTGATATTCAAATAAGTGTAGTCTAAACATGGCCGAAAAATTAGAAAGTCGATAACATTGGTATTATTAATGCGCATACATAGATACACACACACACACACATAGTTACGTGACCTTTCATCTGAGATTGTGAAAGCAAAACCGGCAGGTATTGAATATTAAATAATGTTGGTAAGTTTAGTCATCTCGTAGTTCTTGCAAATAAAATAACTTGGAAACATTGGTTTTATAGCTTATGAACAATTTATTTCCCACTTTATTCCATCTATTTCTATTCCAGATCCAGCTGTCCATGACCAGGTCAAAAGACAACAAATAATAATGAAATTTGGGTTATCTACACACAAAATGCCCAGTCCCAAACTAAGCAGAGCTTGTACTAATGCTACTAGACAACTGATACATAAAATAAATAAAAAATCCCCAAATCTGAGACAAATACAGATGATGCAAACAATTGGCCCGACCCAAGAATTGAACCCGAGACCTCAAGCACAGCAGCCCCTACGCTACCACTGCGTCACCGAGGCAATCCACATGTCACCCTTTATGCAACCTTCCTGCAAAATTTGGACAGTTCCAGAAAGATAAGTATGTAATCAGTAATGACCCTTTTTATTTGAGTTATTTAATCACAAACAAAAGATACAAAAAATAAGAAAACCATTCACTTCACAACCCCGATCCTCGTAAATATATTGAACATCTAACACCTGCTTACTAAACTTCATAAAAATCATTAGAGCCGTTTCCGAATTTCAGATTATATGTAAACAACGACCCATAATGTCCCACTGCTGGGCTCGGGTCTCCTCTCAGAAGAGGGTTAAGGCCATACGTCCGTAAGATTATATGTATACGCTTGTTTAAACGTATGAGATATACTCGTATACCAGTCATCATTCCATTATCAAGTGTCGTTGGGAAGTAAGCGATAGGGGGCAACTGGTTGTATTGATTGAATATTGATTTATAAAAGCTTCACCTATCTACTACTGCCTTCCTTATCATACCGCTTCATTATTTGTCTAGTATTTAAATTCACACTCACGGGGGAAATAGACTAAAAATGGCGACTGAAGTGTGTCAACAATTAAAGTTTATTATATCTATGATGCAACTGTTGGTAAAAACATATTAATATATTATGTCTTTCATTTAAGTAATAATTGAAAATCAATTTCAATTTAATCTAAAATTGTATGACATAACTGTAATATATTCAAGTTTAATAGGTGAACGTATCAAATAAACTCAACAATAAATTTAATAAACGAATAATTACTGTTGAACAAATGGCTACAGTGCGGATTTTTGTCTATCTATTACAATGATCTCATTGAATGAGTGAAAAATAAGGTTTTTTTCTTTGAAGACATCGCAGGAGAAATATTCCTGTGGCATTACAAACATACATGGAACGGACATAAAGAATACTTAGACTCAAAACAATAATTTGTGAATCACTCAAAGTGTTATCCCATGTGGGGTTTGAATCCACAGCACTTAGTGCAGTAGAAAGCGGCGAAATAGCTCCTTAATTCACTACGCCATCGATGCTGTCAAAATTGTATTAAGTTTATGTTGATCGACATTTCGGTAACAAATCTAAACGTAGTATGTTTAGTTCTTATTACCCGAATGCGAAAGAAGGAGGGCTATGTTTTCGAGTATATGTATGTATTTGTGTATATATCTATGTCCTACCTTACAGCCTAAACGGCTTGTCGTTTTTTTATGAAAGTGGTGTCAATATATTCTTGTTAGTCGCGAGAGTGACACTGGATACCCAAAATTAAAAAAAAAACAAATTATACGCAGTCGGTTTTTTTAATAATTTATTACTTGTTTAAATTAACGGAAGAATGCCTTGT
The DNA here is from genome assembly GCA_003709505.1 of Hyphantria cunea. Classification (NCBI taxonomy): domain Eukaryota; kingdom Metazoa; phylum Arthropoda; class Insecta; order Lepidoptera; family Erebidae; genus Hyphantria; species Hyphantria cunea. Next base: position 239,188 of record PKRV01000273.1, read on the forward strand.
TCCTGGATTGATGATTGTTCCTTGTTCGTATGTTACGATTTGAAATTGATATTCGATGTCCTGTGCAGTATATTTATATNGTTTATATATGAAACTTACAATAGTTAAGCGTTTGTCGGAATAAAGAAGAATAGGTTATATACTTATCTGTAGATAATGACACAGTTCTAATTATCACTTTTGTACAGCATCAGCTAGTAAAGATTACATTGGAATTGTTCCCAGATGCTTACCTGCAACAAGAGAAAACAGAAGTTGTTATATACATGTATATAATATAAATATATGACTATATTAGTTTCAGCTTTGTTTGTATTCAGAAATGTATGAGTTTCTTTTTCAGCAGTCCGGTAGAGGGTTTGTGGATGTGTCAAGTATTAATGATTAGCCATTAACTATTTTTTAAGTATTTGATATTTTTTATAAAAATGTTTGAAAATATTTTTGGTTTAATATCATATTTACAGTTTTTTAGGTTAATTTTTATTTTTTTTTACAACTCCCGCATTAGGAATATAAATTCCTGTGTCGCGGGGATCTTTACAAACATACATGAAACGGACACAAAGTACACCCAGACTTAGAACAACAATTTATGGATCACACAAAGTGTTGTCCCATGTAGGATTTGAACCCACAACACTTGGCGCAGTAGGAAGCGGTGTGGCGACCACTGAAACCACCAGGCCATCCGTGTAGTCGTTAATAAAACTGTGCACGGATAGATTGTATAGTTTATTATCTATAGGGCTAGTAGAGCAAAAGCTTATCAAATACCTTTATAAGGAAGTGACACCGTATAACAATAGCACTTATAACAAAAACATGGTTTATATTCAGTGTATTTATTTTATATTTAAAAGTGAATGTAGTTTCCCAACCGCTTTTAATTTAATTACGTTACGTATTAACATGCAGATTTAGTAAACAAATACGTATGCATTGTTTGTGAAAATACGTTTGGCAAGGTGGCATAGTTACTTATTTATTACATATTAAACACTAGCAGATTCCGTCAGCGAGTTGTTGTGGCTTTATTTTATTACGATCAATTTGGAGGTTAAAAAAAGCGTGATACAAACTATTCCAGCTCAGCTCAGCAAATTACACAATTAAATACGTGAAAATCTGTTAGATCGTTTAGGAGTTCATCGTAAGCAATAACAAATTTTATATACTTATGATTTTCACGGGAATTAACGATATCACTTATCTATAGGTATTATACACTTCTGACTCAGTCAGCCTTTGACCACGGCCAGTGGAACCTGGGCGAGACGTCAGGAAATCAGAGGTAAAAAGGTATTACTTTAAATAAGTGGTCGTGTTAATTTCCGTGAAAAATAATTATTATATCATGGTACGCGACAGTTTAACAGTAAGTAAATTATATGATATACATATAATATATATTAGCTTCTGTAACATATATTTAGTTAATCAGCAGATTTTGTCTGACAATAAGGAGAATATTATCACAAGTAATAAAACCAATTGACTAAGAGGCACTTTACTATAACCGTGGGAGAGCCACGCTTCGGCATACATGAGCCGGTATGACCGGAATGATACCACGGCCTCACAGAAAACCGCTGTGTAACAGCGCCTGCGCTGTGTTTTACCCGTGGCCCATTACCCATCCTCTCAAAATTCCCCTCCCCAACCATCAAAGGCCGGCAACGCACTTATGACGCCTCTCGTACTGCGGTTGTCCATGTGCGGAGCTAATCGCTTACCATTAGATTATCGTCTGCTGGTGTGCCCGCTATTCCATAAGAAAAAAAGAACCTGAGCCATTTAACAGCTGACATCGTGATAAAAAATCAACCCTTTTTGAGGAGAGGTCTACGTCCAGTAGGGGACTGTTAATGATGATGTTGATGATGATGAAATATTAAGCCATAACTAGACGCTTCACTAACTAACTGATTAAATAAAACTCTCTCGCAAGGTTCTGCAGATATATCGACACGCACCGACATACGACTCACTATACGCCCAGCCTGCTGACCCAGTAAGGTACAGGTTTCGATGAGGTGGGGCCACGCTTCGAGCGGGAAGTAATTATTATGTGCGATATTTCTAAACACTGATAAAATAATTAACAATTTATAGTTTTATACATAAGATACATATTTATATATATATATATTTGCAGCTTGCATATACAAACACGGGTGTAGACAGGTATTAAACTTTACTTCATTTATTAGCAATTCCGATATCTTACCGGTTACTTTAGCAAAAACTTGTGTGAAATACTAGCGTCATATACCAGCAAGAGCATTGTGAC
>PKRV01000273.1:242591-267393 GCA_003709505.1 Hyphantria cunea
AGGCACTTTACTATAACCGTGGGAGAGCCACGCTTCGGCATACATGAGCCGGTATGACCGGAATGATACCACGGCCTCACAGAAAACCGCTGTGTAACAGCGCCTGCGCTGTGTTTTACCCGTGGCCCATTACCCATCCTCTCAAAATTCCCCTCCCCAACCATCAAAGGCCGGCAACGCACTTATGACGCCTCTCGTACTGCGGTTGTCCATGTGCGGAGCTAATCGCTTACCATTAGATTATCGTCTGCTGGTGTGCCCGCTATTCCATAAGAAAAAAAGAACCTGAGCCATTTAACAGCTGACATCGTGATAAAAAATCAACCCTTTTTGAGGAGAGGTCTACGTCCAGTAGGGGACTGTTAATGATGATGTTGATGATGATGAAATATTAAGCCATAACTAGACGCTTCACTAACTAACTGATTAAATAAAACTCTCTCGCAAGGTTCTGCAGATATATCGACACGCACCGACATACGACTCACTATACGCCCAGCCTGCTGACCCAGTAAGGTACAGGTTTCGATGAGGTGGGGCCACGCTTCGAGCGGGAAGTAATTATTATGTGCGATATTTCTAAACACTGATAAAATAATTAACAATTTATAGTTTTATACATAAGATACATATTTATATATATATATATTTGCAGCTTGCATATACAAACACGGGTGTAGACAGGTATTAAACTTTACTTCATTTATTAACAATTCCGATATCTTACCGGTTACTTTAGCAAAAACTTGTGTGAAATACTAGCGTCATATACCAGCAAGAGCATTGTGACAGTGGAAACAGTACTAAGGGAGAGAAGATAGTCGGTTCTTCGTGCGAATAACTAACTACCTGAATTAAAACCTTGGATTAGAGAATACAAACTGATCTAAACAACAACATGAAATGATTGCACGTATCAAAATTCAATCCCCATATTTTCATCCGTATTGTTTTTTATTGTGTCTTAAAATAAATTAATTATACTCATATATATATTGAATAATTAGCGAATTATCTCTGTCACTGAGACCTCACATATCATATCGAGTGTCTCAAGACGATGTTCCACTTTTTAATAGGCTTGCGGTTGTAAAATAGCGATGCCTCCGTAGACCAAACGCTATTAACTGGTTTTAGCATAAATTAATGAAATTAAGATCTGAAACGCGCACACGAGTTCCACAAGCACCTATTTTATTGAAATGCAATTAATTAATAATATCTTCTACCCATCTTAAGGTAATATAACATAGATTGAGTTGAAGTCAATCTTAAAAAGGTAAAAGTTAAATTGCTAAATAGTCACTCATAGCCCAGTTGCACTCGGTGATTTGAAACAATCAGCGAGGGCAAGCAACGACGGCGCGGTCAGTACCTGGATGGGTGAACGCTGGTGGCATGTTACCATGAGCGTCTCCGTGATTCGGAGGTCACGTTAAGCAGTCGTTCCCGGTTGTTATCATATGATAACAGTCGTGAAGCTTAGTTTTAGGCCTTCGGGCGGCTTAAAGACATCCAACGGCAAGATTTACGTAACCACAACGTATTCTTGCCAGTCCCCAACCCGCACTTGGCCAGCGTGGGGACGTATGGCCTTAACCCTCTCCTGAGAGGAGACCCGAGCCCAGCAATGGGACATTATGGGTTGTTGATTGATTGATTGAACTCTTTAAGAAATATTTAATAAATAAACTCACATGGCGAAATGCCTGTTGGACCGCAGATTTTAAGGAGGGAGACTACTTTTTCTTGAAAGTCTTAATATTATACACAAACACCTGATAGGTTTGTTGATTTATTGATTAGAGAGCCAGAGGTCGATGATTCGATTCCGATACACGACATATCTTTGTTTAATGAACACGATCGTTTTGTTCCGTGTCTGGGAGTAATTTATTAAAAATATATATGTATTTAGAAATATATAAGTATGTCTGCCTGTAGTTTAGTAAACATAGTACACGCTTAGCTTACTTTCTAAGCAGACGTTCGTGTATGACAAGCATATTAATATACATATAAGCAGATAAGAAACATATGACTTCTAAAATAACCTGTGATATTAGTAAACGTACATATGCAGGTATGTATAGGTCCTCACATAAATGCATGCATTATTAACAGATAAATGCTAACAGATACATTGGTAATTAAACTTTGCGAACAAAAACATGATTACAGATATAAACCTTGACCAAATATAACTTACCTTAAAAGCTATTTAACGAGATGACGAAATAACTTAGGATGGGTTTGGTATGCTGATTGGTACGTAAGTACATACAAATAACTACACGGTATTGAAAATAATTAAATGATTGAAGTGTGAATTGGAAAAATTTCCATAAATTAATAATATATAAATTACCATCAGAAAACTAACATTCAGATAAAACCGGTCGAACTAGTAGCCGACCCAAAAATAATCTGGGAATAACAAAGGCTAGAAACATGGAATTACCGTTAAGAACCATAGGATATCTCGACCGAAGTGACCATGGGTAAGCGGAAAATCAGTATTTGGCAATTTTTTGGTTGCTTTTCATCGAGTAAGAGAGGAGCCCAAAATCCCCTTCCCGTTTAATTTGGGTTTTTAGGAAAGCAACGCAACGATTGAGGAGTATGTGTTTAGGGCTGTCTAAAGCTAAGGTGGTCATTAATCATTAAGTAATCCGTCTTCCTATGACCTGTTATATCATAAAAAGGAAAAAAGAAATCATGTGGCAAATATGCCTTACATTGTTTTAGAAAAGAGCTCTTACACTGCCTGACCGATATCAACCAAACATAGCTAAGAACCACTGAAAGGGAATTGACTTTGAAATAAAAAAAACCGCATTGAAATTGGTCCATACGTTTGAGAGCTTCAATGCTCTGCAGATAGACACATAGACAGACAGATAAACATAGACGTCAAACTTATAACATCCCTCTTTTTGAGTCGGGAGTTAAAAACATCTGTATACTCCAGTCTGGACACAAAACTACCCACCACTACAACATCAAACCTTAAACATTGGACACTGAAAATTTACATAACGTATTTAATATGAAGATATAACAGCACAATAGTGGTGATGCAACAATGTTTTCACTCTTTTATTATTTGGTCGAGTCGTGATAAGACCACTCGACCTCTCCTGAGGCTAATTACCACGCCTTAGAACTAATTGTCATTTTAATGAAACGGTCTAAGAATTGCAACTGTTACTTACTTAAGTTAAAACTATTCACTTTTTCATATCAAGGTAACGTTCACTTATGAGTTGACGGTTAATTAGTAAAGTAGGTGTAATTGATACGAAATAAACTCGGAAATATTGATTTTAGAATATGAGGTATAGGCATTCTGCATCCTCACTCGCTGGTTGAAACACAGTACAAGCGCTTTTGCACACCGGCTTACTGTGAGGCTGTAGTATCACTTCTATCGAGCCCGCCCATTCATGCTGAAACGTCGCTCTCCCAACTGGTTCTTAGTACGAATTATTAACTTTACATATCTCATACCCCACCATCTACTTCCAAACTGAGCAGATCCTGTATTATGGTATACGGATTATTGATAAAAGTAGTTATATACTTTCAAGTACCAATATTTATTTTAGATAAATTATACTTAGAGCCAGAAGAAAATGGTCCTGTGTTTTTACGTATGGCCCTACCAAAATGACTCTACTCTGCGAATGTAGACAATGCAACAATGCAATATGGCGGCCTAGTGATGCTTCTGCATTATTGGCTGGCCAGATCTATTACCTTGAGGGTTTACGTGATCTTACGCGTATATGAGCCACACAAGGATTTGTCCCGGGTAGGTATCAAACCCACGACTCATAGAAAACATTCCGATCACTAATGAGTAGACTAATAGGCCAGTATATTGATACGAGAAATAAGTAAAAGAGAATGTTTATTAACAACATTGTTGTATGAAGGAATAAGATACAGCTTAACGGTATACTAGTCATAAAAGTATCAATTAATACATTCTAAATATAATAGTAAGTTGATGGACTTGTGCTAGTGGCCTATTCACACAAAGTACGGATGAACGGGAATGCGATTCTACTGATGTTCGTTTTTCCATCTTGGTATTCTGTACCTTGCTCTTTGATTTTTTATTTTGTTTAATTTGATTCTTTTACTCTATATATAACTAGGGGTTTAATGAATAGACATCTGATACATACAAATCTGATAAACCCATATCTCACTCCTTCTTAAAGGGCAACGCACTAGTGTCGCATCTGGTGTTGCAGATGTCCATGGACGGTGGTAACCACTTACCATCAGGCGATACGTCTATTCCTTTGCCTCCTATCCAATAAATAAGTAAACAATAGGATTGGTGTCCCAAGTTGGTAATACTATGTATTCTTAATCCTTTACCACACTGAGACTGAAAGATTGAAGCTTTTGTACGTACTACTGTACGTACAAAAGCTACAATCTTCAATGTAAAACAAAATATTTACTTGTACTCAAAGCAATTGCAACATTACTACTTACTTTTAATTCGACTTGTATTCAGAGATATTTCAAAGTTCTTCTCATTAGTAATTAAGGCTACTTATAACGCTTTGTCTATTGTATGGTATGTGCATAGATAATAAAGTGGGTTATGTATTATATTTCTGTTGCCATTTACTGTTAGATAAATGTGCTATTCTAATTATAGTGATTGTGAGATCTTATTTAGCCTATATTTAATGTAATACTGTTCTTAGAATATAATGTGTGAACTAGAAATAAGCTGGCAAATACAGTTTAAAGTTTACATACATAGGTAATAGAACCACGCTGATTTCGGCACGAATGGGGCGGCTCGACCGCTACTACCCTATCACAGAATACCAAATTAAAATGACAACATTCTTTTGTTCCAGACCAGAGGCCCAATGATGTAGAAGCACCTCAATGGGCCGCCCCTGTGTCACCATGCAGCATTGTTGCATTGCCTACATTATTAATGGGTATGGTGACCACTACATCGTCACTTAAACAGGCTCCATCAGTCTGTCTTTTATGCTAAAAACAATTGATTTTCTCTTAATTTGCAGATGTGCCTGTGGGGTGACAATGGACACTTACAATCAGAGAACGTGTGTGCTTGTTTGTCTACTACAACTTTAGTCTATTGGCCTTCACGGCTGAACAAAGACCTGTCTCAAAGAGCGCCAATTATCCCGATCTTGGGCAGAAGGCATTCATCCACTGCCAGTCATTTTCCTCAGGTCGTCGGTCCATTATATTGCAGGACGGCCAACACTACATTCCCCTCGCTTATTTGTGTCCCATAAAGCACCCTTTGTTTTTTTCTAATATATTCAATATTACGCTCATTTTTCTACTTCTAATGCATTATAAAATCGAAGAATTTCTCCTTTAGCATATAGCTATAATTTATTATTCAAAATATTTTTGCGACTGCACGTTTTTGCGTATAATGTGATATTTTAATCTTGAACTCTACGATTTTAAACATAAATCAAAGTCAAGGCTAAATATTAAATGGTATTTTTATGCAGCTTAATTCTGTTACTTTCGCGATCGATATTTTAATTAAAAACTATTTTCTATGTCAATAAAATTAGAACTTTCTTACTCATACAACTTAATAGTGGCTCTTAACGGCTGCTTTGGCTACTCCTTGGCCATTCGTTTAATACTAATGATTCAATTATCACCAGGGGAGTCACCAAAAGTCTTGTTTCCATAAGTGATATAAGTAGTGAGTTTGAACAGCTTACGGCCAAGTATTTTCGTAATATACTAAGTAAACGTCAAACTCCACTTTCACAACGTCATCACAAACTGATATCTCCTACTCATCAAAATCGATTACAAAATAACCAGGTAACTATAAAATAATAAATATAAAAAAATATAAAGACCTGTTAATACTAGGCAATATTTGCCGTGCGATTTTGTAGCCGACACGGAATAACTACTAGCATTATGTACGGGACAAGCTAAAGTTGATCGCTTGCGAGTATCTCCACACGGAACTTTTGTGTGTCACCAAACAGTTTTTAGTTAATAAGTAACTGTTCTATTAAATATTCACCAGGTAATTCTCAAAGGACTGCTTCATGGCTAATGGGTTGCATGAAAACGATAATTTTCGGGTGATAATGTACCATAACTAAACATAACAAAAATCTAGTTTATAGACGCATCACCACCTTTAGTTTGAAAAAATATATCTATCTATACAAATAAATACAATTTAAAAGTCTGTTTCTAATTTCAAAGTATCTGTTTTTCACTAAATGCACTTAGAAGTACAGACGGTACTCAGACCTCAATTTTTTTTTGTTTTTGTGTGCAGTTTATTCCGGCTTATATCTGGAACGGTTAAACCGATTTTAATGGACAGATATTTGATGATTTAAGGAGTAACTTAGAGTACTTTTTAAGACTTGCCTCACCCCTCGACGATAACCGAGGTGATTTTTGCAAAGATACAACAATAACGGGGGAAACAACGCGGGGTTCAGTAAGTTTGTACATAAAAAGAAGCTTTACTTTCTGATCTTTATTCACATAAATGAACACAAAATACCAATGTTAATATTATTTATTTTTACTAAAAATATTACATTTAAAATTACATCGTGTCATCTATAAACACATGCTTTGTGAAAGTCAAGTATCAATTCAGCCAAGTGTCCGAAACGTTACCACGCCGATGTTACTTCGCGACATGTCTCCTAGTGAACACACGCCTTATTACATATTAGTATAGAACTGCGAACATCATTCCTCTTTGACATTTAAGTTTTGAACATTCACCTCCTATATTATGCAATTGTTACAGCATCATCGGAGTCATAGCCCGCTCTTATAAAATGTTAGGTAAAGGATATATGTATCGTAATCTTCGAAATTACTCGTCATATTCTAAAATTCTTTCAGCATTTAATAGTCCAATTTTCGAGGAAGGTTATGGAGCATTTAAGATTACGCTAATAGCACAAAAGAGAATGGCAGATAAAGAGTATAAAAACGAATGAAAAGTACTGGTTGGTCCATTATGAGTACAAACTACACTTTATTACCAATTCTCAGAATTACTTTTAAAATGTCAATTATTATTAAATTTTAAATAATATCAAAATTATTACAATTTCCTTTTTTTAAATACCAAAATTGAAAGAAAACAGAAAAGGTATTCTCATTAAAAACTCATTAACACTTATTTTAAATTAAGTCACTAAATATGATGAACTACAAAGATTTCTTAATTCGGTTTCGTTAAAGCAGATAATAATCAGTTAGAAGCTATTTTAAATCCAATCATGTAATTATGTTTTCAGCAGATTGTTATCAGTATGAAATCTTGCTATATTGACCAACCGCATTTTTACCAAAATACACACAAAAACCAAACATATTTCTAATTATTTCTACATTATCTATAGAAATTAAACAACTGTTGTTCTATGCTATAACAGTGATTGTGTGGTAAAATTAGTCGGACTTAGAATCAATAGAGATTGAAACCCACACAGTATTTTACTGAAATGAACATCTCCCTTACTCCCAACATAAACAGTAGTAGTCAACTGGTACCCTTCTTTCAAACCCTCAGAGAACAGATATAAAATACACACTATTCATTTCGAAGCGTGGCTCTCCCACAAAAGAAAATTTAAATTAGAGAGGTACCATCAACTGCTGACCTTTTCCAGCTGTACATTCCCTTATTTGAATCAGCAAAATGTCATTCCTTTTAATTAACGTTTATTTTCCTTATAATCCTAGTTTTAATATCTAATCTATCCAGCATCCGGTGACGAGGCTTCATCATCAGCCTCCTGCTGAACATAGGCCACTCCTCGAAAAGGAGGTTTTGGTCAACTATACCACACTGCCCAGACGGGTTGGTATAGGGTTTGTTCAAGTTTTCCTGCTCACTGCAGTGAAGACTTACTGCTTAGATTTCTCCCTTGGGTACCTTTTACGACGCCCATAGGAATGAAAGGAGTGGTGACACGCCGCATTCTGAATCCGTCACCACACGGACGACGGTGACGTGGCTCACCATAGAAAAAGTAAGTTAGATTAAAACCGCAGCAAAATTTTGTCACCTAATATATATACGTATCTATATATTATCTACCGGGGTTTGCGGCAGAGCAGTGTGTCGGATTCGAACCGACTAAAACCACATGGTGTGCCACTCTGCGCCTGAGACAGGAGGGATCCGGGAACCGCTTTCTTACGAAATCCGGACCCCACACCTAATATACCTATCTACCTTAAGGAATATAGGTGAGAGCGAACGTACGTCTGTATGTGTGTGTGATAAAGTAAATGGTCAATACAAACACACACAACTACTAGACGTAGTGACCTATGAGATAGTGAAAGTCATAAGAGTATCAATTTAAGTCCGTGTGAACTTTTAAAATATATTTACTATTCATTAAATTTCAACCGTTTATTGTACGTCAATTTCACAATTACTGTTCCGTGTTGGATAAATTTGATGGTATATCTTTATCTGACACATTTTATAGAGTGGGATGACATTATAATACTAGGTACTTTTGAAATTGGCGATGACCTTTAATTGACTGCCTCGGTGGCGCAGTGGTAGCGTATGCGACTGCTATGCTTGTGGTCTCGGGTTCGATTCCCGGGTCGGACTAAATTTATATCATCTGCAAACATTATTTGTTTCGGAGTATAGTTGTTTTCTATATATATTGTGTATATATTTACAAAAAAAGTATATATGTATTCGTATCAGTTGTCTAGTACCCATAACACAAGCTCTGCTTGGGACTGGATGTCCGAAATATTTTTTATTTATTTATTAGAAGCTAATCAGAATATGATAAAAAATAAACAAATCTCCAACGATAGCAAAGCTAGTAAGAAGTTACTATAATATGTGTGTAGAAAAGAGGAGGGATTCTGAAATGAGTTGAGGGTTCCGTGGCTAATAAATTTTTATGCAGAAAGTAATGCTTTACCTGAGACCTTTATCTGAAAAACAGATATCTAAAAATGATTCTATTTTATGTAAGTATATTTACCGAAATCATTAAATCCAGAAGTAATCACTAAATTAGACCATAATTTTCTATTAAATAGAAATCAACGAGGTGCTGAACTGAACTGCTAGACATTCTTTTAAACAATTCATTTCAACTCGTTGAATATCTTTGTAAGTCTTAAAAAAATAAATAAAAAAGCTAAAATTTACAATAAATATGCTCAAATCCTCCGCATTAATGACTATATGTTTCAACAGACAGTGAAATACTTATATAACTTTGTATATACATATTTAATATATGATCTTAATGTACGAAATTTTTCACAATCATTTTGACATCTTTTTGAATGTCTAAGGTTTCTTTAGTGTGTTGAAATGTTATATTAACATAATGTTGGTAATAGTTTTAAAGCCCTAATTAGTTTTAGTAGTCACTGTTATACTTTTTGAAGTGTAGCTTACGGGCCTAGAGGCTTAAAGAACCTCACAATATTTTTCAAAAATAAAATTAAGTCGTCAGAGTTCATTATTAATCCTAAATATAGGAATGTTTACTTGATAATCTAGCCTTAAAAGAAAGAAACACACTCAAACATACTATTATTTTTTAAATTTATTTAGGTATACTAATCACATAAATAATATATCACCACGGAAGAGCCACCCTTCGGCATGAATAGGCCGGGCCATGAAACGCACTTGTGACGCCTCTGGTGTTGCGGCAATAATCGCTTATCATCAGGCGATAAGCCTCCTTGTCTGCCCCCTATTCCATAAAAAAAAACAACTGCACGAGACGGGCTCAATGCCACAGGGTGATGTCAATTAAAGTCAACCTTGAGTCACTTATAACCAAGGTAACAAGACAGGTGCGTATAAATGATAAAAATAAGTAATAATTACTATTTTCTCAAAAATAATCGAATATTTTACAATAAAGACATTTTTCTGGTATATTGTACATAAATTTATTTATCATAGATATAAGTTATCCAAAGCGATATATAAACATATTGGTCAACAATTTATATCCATGTATATACTTTTTTTATGGAATAATGGGCAAACGAGCAGACGTATCGCCTGATGGTAACCGATTACCGCCGCTCATGGACACTCATAACACCAGAGGCGACACAAGTGCATTGCCGGCCTGGGGGGATGGGGAAGGAGATGAGGGGAAGGGTTGGATTATGGGCCTCCGGTATCCTCACTCACTCGGTGAAACACAGCGCAGGCGCTGTTTCACACCGGTTTTCTGTGAGACCGTGGTATCAAGCCCGTCTAGCCGTCCCATGCATGCCGAAGCGTGGCTCCCCCACGGCTTAATACTGCATATATAGATACATATGTCCCACAATATTATTACATATTTCTAAGATAGTTTGACGTTTGGTCTCAGACAGTAGATGATTAACTCACTGATTTAGCAAAAATAATAGTAATTTTAGATGTTCATAAATTTTATATATTATTGAATTGTGCGGCGGAGTTAAGACCGGTTGTTGAGAAGTCTAGCCGGAATTTTGTGGTTTTAAGAAATATTTTCGGAACCACGCATTTGACACCATTGGCTTTCAAGTTATAAGTATATACTTAGCGATTTTCGTTTATCATGTAGTGGTATTTCAAGTGAATTGTAAAGAAATCGTTGAATAGTTGTATAGAATATAATTATCTCTAATTAATGTTCTTAATGAAATTATAAGTGGTGCGACGACAGTAACGCCAGAGTTTGCAAGTTTGATTTCCGCTACTACATGTAGCACAAACTTTTATGTAAATAATCTTTTTAACGGTAAAAATCTTCAGCATTTTTAAATCAGTGAGTCAGTTAAATTAGACTGTAAAATATAAAATTATAAAATATTACGAAAGTACTATAGATACATATAAGACTACAGTAAATACGAGCATAAGCACATAGTCTACTGTAGTCTACTACGCTCCCAAAAGTCGTATCATGATATTACATGTCCTATTTTTTTTACCAGAATTGATATATCAAATGCTAGTTTATTTTCAAACAGGCAAGTAATTTCAGAAATAAATGCTTTAAGACAAAAAGAACAAGCCTTTGATTCTGAAAGCAAGACTTCTATTAAACGCGTTGATATCTATTATACGGAAGCTTTCGTCTGAATAAAATGAACAGAGAAAAGAACTTCGGTTTCGATATCGACATTTAATGAAATATTATTTGAAACAGAACCAGTTCATCGTTTCTATGAATCTACAATAAAAATATTATATATTTTGTCTGAAACTGGGTTTTTTCTTTGAGACCGTGGTGTAACAAAACTAAATTGCAAAATTACTTTCGAAAACCAGGTCTTAAAGATTTAAAGATAAATAACAATTAAAGTTGAATATGCACTGTAACATAAAACATTAATTATATAACTATTTTTCTTACAAAATGTACAATGTTTTTGCCGAAGTTCAGACCCCAAAGTAGCATTATTATAGGGTATATAACGGTCAATGAATATCATAGCTTACTAGTTAACCGTATATTAAAAGGATGAAGATATAGTTCGCAGCTTTGGCGTAGAGTAGAATGGAAGGGGATCCTTGAAAAATATTATTAATTTTTCTTTTTTTTTGGACGTGTGGAAACTCCCTCGCAACGCCACCTCAAACGGGTTTGCGATTTGACTAAAACCACACAGAGTGTCTCCAACCGCTTAAGGACATTCTTATTGGACTCCATCAGGTAACCCATCCTATAAGCATACACCTGAACGTCATAAAATATATTCTCGTAATTCATACCGTGGTGTCACAGTTTACGCAACTTAAGTTGACTCAACATGATATCGTGATCAACACTTGACATTTAAAAAAAATCTTACCTTGACATGCAACCAGAGCTGAACTTAGAAATAAGCTGAACACCAGAAAACTCCTTAAATACATCCTTCCACAAACGTTTAACCTGGGCTGAAGCATTTCCACAGCACTACAAATTCATCGAAAAAAAACAAAGTTTTCACAACACTATTTCTTTTTTTTTTAATTCACTGATTTTAGGATCAGATCGCCATGACGTGCGCGCGGGCACTGGATACCGTTGTATTGTGAAAGTATTGGTACCGTAAACGTCCGTGGTGTGGCGCTGTTGGCGCTTGACTGGGCGAGCTGCGCACACGCACCGCTACCGACAGTTTCTTTGAGCTTGGAGTTCGAGACGCAAGTTGTGACAGGGTTTGCAAACAGTTTGTTGGTAAAGATTGATAGGAAGATTTGAAATCATAGTACTATTAAATATTGTACCATACTCATTTGCAGTATTTTATCCCTTTATGCAGAAAAATAATGAGTTATATATCGAAGAGTAGCGACAGAATGTCTTGTGGAAATCCTCGAATTCGAAAGTTCGAGGTCGTTAACGGACTTACCTCGGTTAGAAGCTCCACATATAACTTCAGCTAAACTTGTGGATGAGTTACATATGTTATAATTTGGTTTATAATATTTGACTTTAAATAAACTATGTGACAAATCGACCTGAATAGTGAAAACATATAATACCATCGTCTGTAAGCATCCCATCTTCCTTTTTTTATAATTTCAATAATGATGTTGATGGTTTCCTAGCCGATTACGGCCACTGCGGCTCTCAACACTGACCAGCTAACTATGGAAGAGATAATATAGTGCACAAGTGTGTGCGTAAACACAGGTGCACTCTCTGTTCCATATATCTCATGATCAAATGGGATGGTTAACTGACACGATCGAGGAGAGATCAGGCACAGGGCCGACAGCTTTACGTGCTCTCCGGGGCACTGGTGTCAGACTGCAACTTCAAAATTCCGAGCAGTTATTAAGTATTTGGAGACCTCTAGATTGGCAGCCGCATTCGTCAACCGCTAGACCAATGAGACAGTTTCAATAATAGTCAGTAAGCAGTAGACGTCCTTTTAAATATTCTTGTTTTCTCAAGTTCTTGCCTTTCAGCAAAGGTACTCGTGTTTAATATATAAAATATTTGAAAATGTTGAGCGTCTCTGCAGCCAAACCCACTTCACTTTCAAACTCGGTCGCCTCGCGGACGTGGCGCGTAAATATCACCCAAATGGACACAGCCTTAGGTACCTACTCAACTTTCCGCACCACAGGTTCCGGGTTTAAGCCCCGTGTGGTCAACACTAGAGAAAAACGTGACCTCGCTTGTATTTGCCGAAATTTAATTTTAAATAGTTTATTAAGGAATCAAAGGTCAGTTTATTATAAGTATCCGAAAAATCAAGAAGTTATTTTATTACTTTTTATCTAAACGAAGTAGCTTTCATACCTGTTGATGAAGGAGTCAACAGCCTTTCAAAATTCACTGTTGGGAACACGCTGGCCAAACGGTTTGGTACAGGATATTCTTTCAAGTTTTCTTCTCTTTGCAGTTATTATTATTACTACTTAGTTTACTCCCTTAGTTGCCTCCTACGAGATACAGAGGATGAATAGGAGTGGTGATACTCAGTGTTGTTAGTCATCATGAGGAGTAAAATAATTGTATCAACGTTACGATCATCAAGTTGCGGCTTCAAACCTTCTAATCCTATCCCTAAAAACTTCTGACGTAACTCCCACCCACAGTAACAGCATGTAGCTAAACTGAAGGGGCTAGTAACATAACTGGCAACACATATTTCAATTACTCCTAGTTCAAATTTCTTTATTAAATTAAAATGAATTACCAACAATTTCAGCGTAATAGTTGCGTAATTTTATTTTCGGCCGCATATATTTTTTTGTTATTAAATTACATGATAATTACTAGCAAGTAGTTAGAAATAGTAGTTTTTAGAACTCTTTTTTAATATTCTCAGTAACAAAGAATACTTAGAGTCAGAATACGAATTCGTGATCACGCAAAGTGTAGGTCCATATGGGGATCCAACCTACTTAACTCAGTTCAGTACACCAATATGTATGCACCAGGTTTTATTAAATAATATTTTTTTTATTCAATTTCTACATACATACATACATAAAAGCTTATATACTTTCCATATTTTCTTATTTATAATAAGGAACAATAGAAATAAAGGTCCTTCCTATCGCACAGTCTTAATTAAGGTGTACTGTGCATTTAATTTTACTTATTTTCGATCAAAATCCTTCGGCCCTCATTTCCTCCATTCATCTCCAAAAACAACATTCGCACGTCATCAACCATATCGGCAGATTTTTATCTTCATTCCGTTTTTTCGTTAGTAATGGACATTTATAAATAACACCAAACAGCTACTAGGTTCTTAGCTCTTGATATCTCTCAATGGCAAGTGATTACAGTATGCTCTTGCAAGAATTGTCGGTTAAAATGTCCGATTTTTTTTTAATAGTAGTATGGTGCATTTTATTGCAAATTAATCTTATCGTCTATTTAAATAAAATACTTAGGGATTAACTATTACAATATGTGTTTATTAAATATTGTACTCTTCACAATCTTATTACATGTATGTATATACGTACATGAGTATATGTATGTATAGGTATATGTATGTACGAGTATGATCAGTTCAAAACGGATTTAATTATTGCACTAAACTAAAAAACATAATTATAAAATTGTGAATTATATTTTATTTTAATTTGACCTGTATAAATAATATAAACCACCAATTATATTAAATTGTTTCCTGAGTTCCGAAGAATTCTAATTTATGCTCAACTATTACAACATACCGTCAAAATAAAGTAATTATTTAACTTTTTAAAACAACTTAAAAGGAAGTAGGTTTATAATTCGGTCGATTTTTTCTTTACGTTACAGCGCAAAGACGAGCAAATTAATCATCATTATGTGATTTGCCAAATTTAAGTAAGCTCCAAAATTTTTCTTTTTTCTTTTTTTTTTATTCCCCAAAGTTTAGACTATCTTTTAAATTTTAGTTTTTTATGACAATAATTATTTTCACAGGAGTCAGCCTGTGACCAAGGCCTTTTTTTACGTTTGCAAACCCCCTCGTGGCTTCACCCCACCGGGGTTTGCGGCGGGGTGGTGTGTCGAAATCGAACCGACTAAAACCACACGGTGTGCCACTCTGCGCCTGAGACGGGAGGGCTCCAGGAACCGCTTACTTACGCCATCCGGCTTTGACCACGGCCAGAGCAACCTGGTCGAAACGTTTGGCAAATCAGAGGTATGTTACCTTTATATAAATGATCACGTTGATAACCCATGAAAATAATTATTGGGAGTTTAGACCTCAAGCTCTCGATTAAATTGACTCGTTGAAGTAATATTGGTTTTTCTTCTTGTTATTTTACAAATATTGGTAAGATTCGTAGAGGATAAACTCCCAATATCTAATAAAGTCTAAAGTCGTGTTTTTGATTCCCACTCAGGCCCATTATTTGTGTAAAGAGTGAGATCATTTGTTCTATATCTGGGTGTAATTACATAGGTAGAAACTATGGATTTAGAAATACTATATCGTATAATATATCTAAAAAATTATATTTATCGGTAAGGTATCATAGTACAAGCTCTGCCTAGTTTAGGTCCAGGCCGTACGTGACATGTATAAGATTTTTATTTTTTTAACTACCTTGGTGGCGCAGAAGTAGCATATGCGACTGCTGTACTTGAGGTCTTGGGTTCAATTCCCGGGTCGGACCAAATGTGAATGATCTGTAAATACTTATTTCGGAGTACTTATTCTAGTATCTATAACACAAGCTCTGCTTAGCTTTGGACGAGTTAGTTGGATGTCCGAAATATTTGTTAATTTCATATTACAAATATGACGAAAATATCTGTAACCTGAGCAAACAATATTTTTAGTAATTTAGTAAAAGATTTGAGGTCAATGAGTACATTAATATATTCGGATTGTGTAGTAAATTACGTTAATAAATTTCAGTCACGGAAGATTAGAAGACCTGGTTGCTACAGACTCTCGCATTGCGAGAGAATTGCAAGCATTTATTCATATTAAGCGTAAGCCTTTAAAAAAACCCAGGGGCCTTAACCCGTTGCGCTGGGCCGACCAAGTTTGCTCTACTTTTGGCACTACGAACCATGCTGCCCTACACACTGGTCAAGATAGAAACAGGTACGAACTGTACCTGTCTCAAATGTGAACTCAGAACTGAGTATTAAGCAAGCCTTTGAAGCAAAACTGACTTTTTTTACATGTGGAACCTCGGGCCTTCACCCCACCGGAGTTTGCGGAGGGGCGGTGTGTCGGAATCGAACCGACTAAAACCCTGCCACTCTGCGCCTGACACGGGAGTGATCCGAGAACCGCTTTCTTACGCCATCGCGTGTTGAAGGTCCACTTTTTACCAACAGATTCAAGCCCAATTATACGATAGGAAGCGAGACTATTGTCCTGTACTGGGAACCTGTGTTAGTAAGTCTATATAAAAAAAATTATTCACAGAAATGTACATACGCGCATAACTATCGATCGACTGCACCACATTGGATAATTGTTTTTTGTGTGTTTTTTATTGTCAGGACAAGGTTTGTATAGAAAAAAGAAAGAAAACCGCTATATTTCCTTGGTCCGCTTAGTCGTAAAGACTGCGGCGAGGAACTTCACACGGGCTTGCTAAAATAAGTATTTCGGTAATTCAGAAAATTTTCACGGAATATGGAGGTACCAAGATCGTCGGGTCGGCGAGTTTATAATTAAATTAAATGATAATGATGACGATAGATTTAAAGCTACACCAGACACTACAAATTATTATGCTTATGTATTTATCGCACAGTATTTTTTGCCTCAGAATCGAATCTACGATTTCTGGCGTAGGAATAAGGATCGTTTGCCTTAGAATTAGAACTTATCAACATTAAAATTCGCGCCGCAATCCACAGTCACGGGCGTTCAAAGAACTGTATTCTGTATGGTATACCTAGAAACCCAACTTTCATTTCTATGTATATATATTTAACTGCTTCGGTGGCGTAGTGGTAGCGTATGCGACTGCCGTGCTGGTCCTGGATTTGATTCCCGGGTCGGACCAAACGTTTGTAGGATCTGCAAATATTTGTTCCGGTGTTTGGGTGTTTTCTATGTATAATGTGAATGTATTTACAAAGAAAAAAAGAATCTATGTATATCTATCAATTGTCTAATACCCATAAAAGAAACTCTGCTTAGCTTGGGACTAGGTGGCGTTGTGTTGTGTTAGATTCCCGAAATATATATTTACTTATAACTGAACAAATGTCGGTCTGAAGGTACGTAACGAAATATTGACGAATACAGGCTAGGTGTCAATTTAGAATTTAGATAACGTGTTATGTATATTATTGCAAATAGACTTTATTACCATTATTAAGAGTCTATTGATATTCCTTTCAATAAAAATATTTTTATATTTTAGGCGGTATGGCAGAATATACACACGTACATAGACTGCCAAAAATATTACCCGTCTTTTGGCTTCACCGTACTCGGATAATAATTGAATAATAGAGAAAAAATATATGGAAGAGGAATGCAGAAAGAATAAAATATAATAATTATGAGTTGTGGTCGTATTTCGACCAATGCGGGCGATCACTAGTTAATAGAAATATCCACTATTCTACACTGTCAAGTGTTGCAAACGTATTCGGGCTAGTAACTTATGCAAAGCTTAGTATTTATAATAAACAGTTACGTTATAGTACCAGTCACGTTGCAAAAGCTTAACAAACACAAACAGCTTTTATATGACGTTTAGACATGTCGCAATAAGTTAATGTAACAAACTCCAAAACTGTAAGCAAAGTAGCGCCATCTAGGAGGTCCGTAACAAATGATTAAAGCGAAGTTCGAAAGTTTGTGTAGTTCTTAAAAAAATAATAGGTGGCGCTGTAAAATGATAACCATGTTTCAATTAAGGAAAGATAGATGTTGTGCTAATTCTATGCATTACATATTTGGTTAAGAGATGGCACTATATGTTACCCAAATAGTACTTATCTGTTAACTGGTAAAGTTTGATTTCTTTAATGTTGTCATGAAAATTACTTCGATACTTCATTTAAAAAAATGTTCTTTTTGCTCAAAACGATTACTTTTATGAGTAATGATGTGTTTTGTTGACACTAAAGAAGCGTAGAGTCAATCCTCGGTGCATGAAATCCTATCAGTCATGGCAAATTGCTCCGGACTCGTTCAAATCTTGAATACCAATCACGGTAATCGGTTGAAATTATTGAGCTACAGCCGCGTTTTGTTCACACGGTGTGAAACCGATGATATTTTCTTTACTTAAGAACTTATTCGAGTTAAAAAAATCCTTTAGCCGTGAAGGCTTAAAAGTCCGAAGTTAAATCTTAATTACAGAAATATTCGCGTGTACCTTGGCAATACCTGCCATGGAAGACGATTAAATAGTAATATAATTTTCTTAACATTTATACAAGCGATCTTTATCGATCTCAAGCGATGGATACGTTAAATATAGAAACCGGGCATAATTTCACAAGTTTTTACATACATCACAATATACGTACCGTATTGATTTAACTGCAGATATACCTAATAATGTTCTTGTTAGTAAGTACTTATATGTTCCAACTATATTTTAATAGTAATAGTTTTTGCTAGCTGTTACCCGCGGTATTACAATAACCGTGTGTAATGACGCGGGGACTAGCTAGTCTAAAAAAAAATCTAAGTTGCATATATCATCAGCTATTTGCCAGTGAATATTCTATCAAAATCCGTCCAGCCGTTCCAGAGATTAGCCGGAAGAAACAGACAGATAGATAAAAATTGAAAAAAATATCATTTTGGTATATGTACCATGTATACACATACATATACATTGAGTAAAAAGCCGTTATTTTAACATTACAAACAGACACTCCAATTTTATTTATTTGTATGTATAGTATATGTAACAAAAGTAAATGAATTTTCTTCTATTGTTTGTTAAATGCTCATGTCCCAGGAACTTTTTATTTCTTTTCTTCAATTGCCATGAATGTTTCATGACGACATCTATGACAAACGTATTGTGACATCTACGACATTCAGCTTCTCTATTTAGAGATTATATATGAGGAAATTTTCCCCGGTTGAGGTGCCTTTGAGCATCCGTCTTATCCAGAAGGGAGGGATCGTTGAAAGCTGGAAGGGCAGCAATACTGTTTACTTGAATATATCTGAAGGTGGAGGTTGTCACTTGCCTTCAAAAGATCCGTCTGCTTCTTTACCCCCATTTATCCCGTACCATAACTAATATTGCTTTAATACATAAATAAAGGTAAAGGTGAATTTTATGACAATACATTAACCGTTTAACACTCCGGTCTTACTAAATTAAAGAAAAAATATAAAATAAGACTGAACTGACTGTAATAGGTACGATAAAATAAAGAAATTCAGACAATAATTTTCGTTTTAAAGACCGAATCGTGTGTGGAGACTGGTTTTGCGGTTTCAAGTGATTATTCAGTCAAAATTCTCTCAATGATCTGTGGCCCAGTGGCAGAATGTTTGCATGTCGTTGCCTCTCATGCCATGTGAATATCTTACCATAAAGTAGATAGAAGGTGGATGAATTCGCGCGAAATGTAAACGCGGGAGCAAGCGCCATGTTGGTGTTCTATATTGTTTTTGAATTTAAATTTTGCGTTTATATTACTTTTTTAGAGTACCGTTGTAAACAACGGGAATGAATTCACCATGATAATCGAACACTGATAATATAGACATTTTTGATATATAATATAGGCACTATAGACAACTGTACAAATGAAAGGAACACTAATTCAAATTGCAGAAAGGAACTACGACTCGAGGAAAAAAAACGAAAAGATTACATTTAAAAATTATAAGCGCTTTAAACTTCTAAGTATTATCAGCTCTGATCCTCATTAAAATATATTGAACGTCTCAAATAAAATACGTTACCATTGTTTTTTTTTAACAATACACTGCTTTATGGGAAAATCCATCTAAGCTAACATCAAAAATCGGATATCGGAATATGATACGGATATTAAAAAAAATTACTGTTTCAATTTAACATACTTAATAAATATTTTTTTCTACTTGTACACCAACAAAAAATAACAAACTATAGGAAAAATCAAGAATTAATTCTCAAACATTTATTTACCATTTTCTACATCACATATACACTTCGAAACT
The DNA here is from genome assembly GCA_003709505.1 of Hyphantria cunea. Classification (NCBI taxonomy): domain Eukaryota; kingdom Metazoa; phylum Arthropoda; class Insecta; order Lepidoptera; family Erebidae; genus Hyphantria; species Hyphantria cunea. Next base: position 262,719 of record PKRV01000273.1, read on the forward strand.
GAAACATAATAACACAACCTTTGTTAAAAACAACATTGTTTTACTTCACATTAGCTCTTACCTACGAAGTACCCACCAGCAATGTGAAAATATTAGTGACAACATTTCACATTGCTGGTGGGTACTTCTTATTAGGGACTAGATAACCAAACGAAAGTGACCTTGCATTCATGACCGAAAACCGTATCAACCTTTTTTTGAAAACCGAATCAAATTATTTTTTTTTTAATTGTGAACCTGCCAAAGAAACTCTACTTTTGTAGGTAGGAGACGATACTCTTTGTGAATGCTTTTTTTTTTTTTTTTTTATATATTTAAGCTTCCAAAATGACTCTGCCCTGCCTGATGGAAAGCATGAGCAGAATCCAAGAGTGGTGGTCACCATCCTCCATGCGAAAAAGAACAATGCAGCATGGTGACCCACACTATGGCGGCCTGGGGGGAAGGGGGATGGCGAGGGGAATAGGGGGCATTGGTTTGGGGTATGGGCCTCCGGTATCCTCACTCACTCGATGAAACACAGCGTAAGCGCTGTTTTACACCGGTTTTCTGTGAGGCCGTGGTATCATTCCGGTCGAGCCGGCCCATTCATGCCGAAGCGTGGCTCTCTCACGGTTATCCCGCACTCTGGCGATCCATTGAGATGTTACCTCATCATTGGCCCTCTGGTCTTGGACAAATCAACAAAAATGCTGTCATTTTAGGTTGGTATTCTATGAGAGGGAAGTAGTGAAAGAAATTAGCGTTATATAAGAATGAAACATGTAATGTCTTTTAAAGAGGTACATATTTTTGTCTTTACACAATCGTAAATATTTTTAATATACAATTCAAGTCGTTAATACAACCAAAGATGGCGTGCAAGGAACACATAAAGGCTATTAATCATGGTATTCATGTTTACACGTAAGCATACGTGTGTACGAACACTTCAACTTCCGTCTGTTTTGAGGTTATGTCTGTGGTTCGCGATGACCGCCATAATTTCCCTCGCAACTTACACTGGACGTCTGAAGAGTTTGTGAATACTTTCTAACTGTTGAAAAGATAAAATAAATGTAGAAAATTGTAAGATATCCAATAACTGAACTATAGTGAAACCAAAAAGAAGAAATCAACCCAGGATTTGTGCCTTAGTTCTCAATGTCCTTAAAGACCTAGTGGTTAAACAATAGGTAGCACAAGAATATTTAAATAAATATTAGTAAGAAAATACTAAAAAAACACTATTTTAATAATAATCGAAACTAAAAGTAAGTAATAAGTAGTAAGTAACTTTTATAATACTTAAAACTAAGGCAAGAGTGATAAATAAAATAAATTATGTTACCGTGGGAGAGCCATGCTTCGGCATGCACGAGTCGGTTCGATCGGAGTGATACCACGGCCTCACAGAAAACCGGTGTGAAACAGCGCCTGCGCTGTGTTTCAAAACTACTTAGTAAGATCAAGAACGCATCTAAAAAGAAGCAAACAGACGCAAGACAGTTTCAGGTTCGTAACCGGGATATTACACTAACTCAGTACTGTATTGTAACCCTTCCATAACGAAAGTTTTTAGTTATAGTTACGGAGGGAGTGTGGCCGAGACGGCAGTCCCATGTCGTCACAGGACAGACAAGCGACGGTAATAGGGCTCGCCGCCAGACTAATAAAATCATTGTCGCGTTACTCGGTTCGCCGTAAGGCAGTCTACACGAGACTAGACTAATCGCTTTTGTCTGTATTTATTTAAGACAAAGCAAAAGCAAAAGGTGCTTGTTTAATCGCACCTCGGTGGCGCAGTGGTAGCGTACGCGACTGTTGTCCATGAGGTTTCGGAATCCTGGGTAGGACCGAATTTTTGTATGATCTGTAAATATTTGTTTCGGGGTTTGGGTGTTTTCTATGTGTAATATGTATGTATTTACAAAAAAAAAGTACATATATATGTAATAATATCAGTTGTCTAGTACCCATAGTACAAGCTCTGCTTAGTTTGGGACTAGATGGCGTTGTGTGTTAAAATATCTGAAAATATTTTAAAAAAAAATAATAATATATATTTAGTTGTACGTATGTATTAGTTCTTGTATGTATGAAGATTAGCTTTTATATATTACTTGTATTTGATATATTGCCAGATCTGTTTATTTTAATACTTTTTTTTCTTACAAAATGCACCTACTTCTTGTCTTCTCTGCATCACCCAATGGTTGACCGGTAAAGAATGCTTAGTTATTAAGTCCGCCAATGCACCTAGAGTGCATGATGTATTAAATAAGTAATAATAATAAATAAAATATAGTTTATGAACCAATATAAAATGTTAACAAATTGACAAATTTTAAGAGACTAGTCTAAGCGTGTTCACAATGTATACCTACACCGTTCTACACTTCTAATACACCTAATGATATAACCGTTTACATATCAAAGATTGAAAGAATTTGCTTACCAAACAAAAATATTAAAATACATGGTTTATCCAGTCTCTCAATTTGTTGGTACTGAATATTTACAGCGAACACTGTAACCACTATGCTAGCTAGCTAAATAAATGTTACAAACTTAGTATTGTAACTTTTCCTTAGTGAGAGTGGATAGTGGATAGTGGATAGTAGTCGAGACGGTAATAGTTATATGTCGTTACACGACAGGTAAGCAATGGTAACAGAACCCGCCGATTTATTTATTTATTTATCTTCAGTGCATACATATCACAAAACATTAAATAAAAATGAGTTACAAAAAAGATTAACACAACAATTGGCGGTCTTATCGCTCACGGCGATCCCTTCCAGACAACCATATCATAGACATTAGGTGTTTATAATTTGNCGAAAGAAATTAGCGTTATATAAGAATGAAACATGTAATGTCTTTTAAAGAGGTACATATTTTTGTCTTTACACAATCGTAAATATTTTTAATATACAATTCAAGTCGTTAATACAACCAAAGATGGCGTGCAAGGAACACATAAAGGCTATTAATCATGGTATTCATGTTTACACGTAAGCATACGTGTGTACGAACACTTCAACTTCCGTCTGTTTTGAGGTTATGTCTGTGGTTCGCGATGACCGCCATAATTTCCCTCGCAACTTACACTGGACGTCTGAAGAGTTTGTGAATACTTTCTAACTGTTGAAAAGATAAAATAAATGTAGAAAATTGTAAGATTAGGCAATAACTGAACTATAGTGAAACCAAAAAGAAGAAATCAACCCAGGATTTGTGCCTTAGTTCTCAAGGTCCTTAAAGACCTAGTGGTGGCCCATTTGACTACACGGTTGGCCTAGTGGTTGGAGTGGTCGCCACACCGCTTCCTACTGTGCCAAGTGTTGTGGGTTCAAATCTTACATGGGACAACACTTTGTGAGATCCATAAATTGTTGTTCTAAGTCTGGGTGTACTTTGTGTCCGTTACATGTATGTTTGTAAAGATCCCCGCGACACAGGAATGTATATTCCTAATGCCGAAGTTGTCTTTTAAAAGAAAAAACAAAAAAAGCTTAGCTAGTTATATTACATACCTAACTTCAATACGACACAGTTTTTCTTAAACGATATCCTCTGAAGTCCACAAAATGGTACTTTTTCCAGACTGGACAGGTCTGTTTTTTTAATATTTATTGATCTCACATATATCGACAATAACTTTGCAAAAATCCATATTTGTTTTGTATCAGACATGAAAGATAATAGTAAGAAATAAATAGTAAGAAAATACTAAAAAACACTATTTTAATAATAAACGAAACTAAAAGTAGAAAGTAACTTTTATAATACTTAAAACTAAGGTAAGACTGATAAATAAAAGACATTATGTTACCGTGGGAGAGCCATGCTTCGGCATGCACGAGTCGGTTCGATCGGAGTGATACCACGGCCTCACAGAAAACCGGTGTGAAACAGCGCCTGCGCTGTGTTTCAAAACTACTTAGTAAGATCAAGAACGCATCTAAAAAGAAGCAAACAGACGCAAGACAGTTTCAGGTTCGTAACCGGGATATTACAGTAACTCAGTACTGTATTGTAACCCTTCCATAACGAAAGTTTTTAGTTATGGTTACGGAGGGAGTGTGGCCGAGACGGCAGTCCCATGTCGTCACAGGACAGACAAGCGACGGTAATAGGACTCGCCGCCAGACTAATAAAATCATTGTCGCGTTACTCGGTTCGCCGTAAGGCAGTCTACACGAGACTAGACTAATCGCTTTTGTCTGTATTTATTTAAGACACCCTTTTGCTTGTTTAAACGCACCTCGGTGGCGCAGTGGTAGCGTACGCGACTGTTGTCCATGAGGTTTCGGAATCCTGGGTAGGACCGAATGTTTGTATGATCTGTAAATATTTGTTTCAGGGTTTGGGTGTTTTCTATGTGTAATATGTATGTATTTACAAAAAAAAGTACATATATATGTAATAATATCAGTTGTCTAGTACCCATAGTACAAGCTCTGCTTAGTTTGGGACTAGATAGCGTTGTGTGTTAAAATATCTGAAAATATTTAAAAAAATAATAATAATATATATTTAGTTGTACGTATGTATTAGTTCTTGTAATATGAAGATTAGCTTTTATATATTACTTGTATTTGATATATTGCCAGATCTGTTTATTTTAATACTTTTTTTTCTTACAAAATGCACCTACTTCTTGTCTTCTCTGCATCACCCAATGGTTGAC